>JAFFZH010013586.1:0-14106 GCA_018420115.1 Euura saliciscinereae
CGGTGTGTTATGAATAGTTGGTGTTCATTGGTTTTCCTTAGTGGTTTTGTAACCTCCAAGTAAGTTTTCAGAGTCGAAGCTACACAAACCTGAGGGTGGTTTGGAAAGAAGGGGATAGTCAGCAGAGGTTGAAAACGGTTAGGAGCTGAGGTTTTTATGTTATCTGGAATTTTGATTTGAATTTCTGTTGCCTTGATGCTTATATTTGAAATGTTGATTTTGTTTAGCGTCTGCACTCTTTGAGCAGTTACTAACGCTAGTAGTAATGCAAGTTTTATAGATAACTTGTCTAATGCCAAGTTTTCGTTAGGGTACCACGTGCGTAAGGAATGGAGCACCTTGCTAGGGTCCCAAGTAAAATTGTACTTAGGTTTTGGTGGCTTAAGTTTTGAGACTCCTCTAAAAAATCTTTTTACCCTCGGGTCCTCGCCCAACTCGAAAGGCGATATCAGTGAAATTGCTGATCGATAGCTGTTTAGCGTGCCGTATGAAGCACCTTTCTCAAGTAGGGTGGCTAAAAATTCTAGCACTGCTGAGATGCTTGGTTGGTAAGGGTTAAGTCCCTGTTCTGCGCAGAAGTTCCACCAAGATTTTAGGGATGCGTCGTATTGTTTCAGAGTTGCATCCGTAAGCGATGCTACTACTATCGGGAGCCCTTTCTCCGAAACGTCCTTCAGGCGAAAAGCTTCCCCGATAGCCTCCCGGCAACCAGGGTAAGTTGGGGGGCGAGGGGGTGAGTCTCTCTGAAAGGTGAATTCAGCAAATTAGGTGATGGTTTGAAAACCACTGTACTCCCTATCAGTATCTTGTTGAATAGAGGGAACCAAGTTTGTGTCGGCCAGTGAGGTACAACAAGAATACCTTCAGCCTTGTCTTTGATAATCTTTTGGATAACCCTCAGAACGATGCTGAATGGTGGGAAAGCATAAAAGGAATACCCGTGCCATGAAATTGTGAAGGCGTCAACTGTCATGGATTCAGGATCTTTATGCCATGAAATGTATTTCTTGCATTTAGCATTTATGTTGGACGCAAATAAATCAATGTCAGGGGGGCCCCATTTGTCCAGAATTTGTTGGTAATACTTGTTTCCAAGTTCCCACTCAGTCTCAACAGAGACCGTACGGGATTCTTTATCAGCCTCACTGTTTTCTTTTGACCTGATATAAGATGCGAACACCCATAGGTTTCTATCCTCACACCACTGCCAGAGCTGTTTAGTGACTGCATGTAAATGCGGATATTGAACCCCTCCCATGCGGTTGACATATGACACTGCAGTGGTGTTGTCTATCCTGAGGAGGATTTCACAGTCTCTTTGGTCTTTCGCGAAACATCTTAGGCCATAGAATGCTGCGGTTAGTTCCAGTTGGTTTATGTGGAGCCTCTGCTCCACAACGCTCCACCACCCATGGGTTCTGGTATTGTTACAGACTGCTCCCCAGCCTGTGGTCGAGGCGTCGGTGAAAATCTCCAACGAAAAGGAAAATTGCCTTATGGGGTTAATCGTGGATTCTATGTTTTTCAGCCACCAACAGAAATCTGAATTGAGTCGCGAGGATAAGACCATGGTTCCGTCATAGTTACCTTTCGATAAGACAAGGTTAAGGAATTTTTCCCTCTCAAAGGTCTTGGTATACAGTAAACCGTATTTTGTAGCTGGACAGGCTGAGATTAATAATCCTACAAGGCTACTGAATTTCCGGATCTTGCAAGTTGGGGAGTCTCTCATTTTTTGGATAAGACTGCGAATTCTTAAGCGTTTTTCCTGTGGTAATTCAATACACATAGTGTTGCTATTGAAAATGAAACCCAGGAATTTGCATTCTCGAGTAGGTACTAGCTGGCATTTTTCTAGGTTAAGAATAAACCCCAGAGACTCTAGCAACTTTCGGGTAGTCTTAAGACTGGTTTGACACCTTTCTGCTGATTTGTCCAGGATAAGAATGTCATCCAGGTAGATCGTCAACACAATGCCTTCAGTTCTCAATACCTGAGCAACTGGCTTGAGTAGCTTAGTGAATACGAAAGGAGCTGTGCAAAGCCCAAAAGGCATGCAGGTAAATTCATAGATCTCGGAGTTGAATGAGAACCTCAAGTATTTTCTGTGTTCTGATGCTACCGAGATGAGAAAATAGGCATCCTTCAGATCGACTGAAACCATGAAGCAGTCTTGAGAGATCAACTTCATGACCGTTCGAGCATCGTCGAGCTTAAAATGGGGTGGTGCTATAAATTTGTTAAGGCTTTTCAAATTTAGGATGAACCTCTTTTTGCCATTTGGCTTATCAACCAGAAAGTACGTTGACAGAAATTGTCCTTTGCAAGGATGACATTTTTCAACCGCGCCCTTGTCTATCAGCTCAGTGATTGCACATTTGAGCTCCTCGGAGTCTGTGCTCGATAGCGTTGGGGGGCGGGGTGGTTGAAATTGTGATGGTTTAATGTTAAAGGTTATTTTGTAACCTTTGACCCAACCAAGAATGGTTTGGTTAGAGGTAATCATTTGCCAATTCCTCAGGAAGGATTGGAGACGACCAGCTATTTTACTTACGTTTAATGCCTCGGTGTTGAGTCTGTTTTCTGAGTTTTCTTGTGCCCGCCCCATGCTCGAGGCTTCTGGTATTGCTTCCGTGGCGGGCCTCTCCAGTTTAAAGAACCGGTGTTCTTGGTTTCGAAGGAAGAGTTTGTTCGAGGCTTACGTGCCGGAACAGGCTTTGAAACCGCTGGAGCAGCTCTGATATCCTTTCCAACCTTCTCTGCGGCTTTCGCAGCCCTCAGCTTTTCTCCAAAGTCCTCGCCATAGAGTAAGGTATCCACCGGGCTGGTCTCTGCAATTGTCTTGACCAGTTTATCAAGGGTTGGTGTGATAAAGGACCGTCTTGTTAAGGACAGTGAATGGTGTAAGTCGCAAAGGATGCGACCTGCATCGCTGAGCTCCTTTATGTGCTTTCCGTTATCTGGGTTTTGTGATTGCAAAATTTTGTTCAATACATTACCCATAGCAGATATGGCTGCACCCAGCTGGGATTGCGATTTTGATTGAAAAAAGTCTTTTCTGATTGCTGTTTCCTTCATTGTGGCGAGTACCTCCGGGTTGAGGTTAGGAGCCTTGACAAGCTGGCAATTCTCCATTGGAGGATACTCTTTTATAAGACCATCACGCACCTCTTTTGTGAGCCCACGTCTGAGAATATTGGTCCACCTGTTGGCGAGTTCCGGAAGGACTTTCGAGGACGTCTTCTCAGTCTGCGACGAGTCTTCTCCCAATAACTCCAGAATTTCCGTTGGTAATTCTGTTGGGATGTCTATGACGTCCTGATTTTCGGTGTCGAGTTTTTCGCCCACCGGTCTGTTTTCTTTATCCGTAGCCTCCGGAGGGAGGCTTTCGGAAGAACTATTCGACCTGTAAGATTCGTTGGCTTCAAGAGACACATATTCCTCTCCGTGGTCATTTTCATTGTCTCTGTCATCTGTCGAGCCTCTCGGACTGCGATCAGAAGATCTGTTACTATTTTCTCGAGTAGACTCCAGCAAATGCCTTGTACTTAGGTTATGTTTGGACGGACGACTGTCTCGATCGTGTCGTGTATCGATGGCGGTTTGCCCACGTGTCGATTCTCGCAGATATCGATCGGGCGGCCATTTTGATCCTACCGGATCTGGGTTTTCCCTGCCACGGTTTGGGTTACCCGTATCTCGTCCTCGGTGTTTTTTCTGATCTGATCGGACATGAGGGGTCGATTCTCTCGGATATCGATCACCCTTTCGTCTTTTTTCCTCTCTTCCTCTTGACGGGCTCCTTGATCGTCTCTGCTTCCTACGGTGTCGATCAAGGTCCGGCGGCGATCCTTCCAAGCGACGGATCTGTTTTTCTAAAGACCTTACCTTCTCTAACAGATTCTCGCTCGATCGTTTCCTTTTCCGGTGACCACGGTCTCTGGAAATGCTTCTGGATCGTTTTGGCGAGTTTTGGTGTTTTCCCATCTTGTGGAAGGTACAATTCGTCGAGACCTGTGAGCGAACGTGTGACGCGAACCGCACAAAACAACGTAATGACTGCTTGGAGCGCGGCCGAGAGGTGGCGCTAGTAGTTTTCTTCTTTAAAACTGTGGCGCGAACCAGTGCAGAGCAATGGTACTACATAGTGATCTAGAGGACGAGACGGCGATGTATAATTGACATTGAGGGTGCTTATGATAACGTTGTACCTGCTATCCTCATTCAGGACTTAATTGATTTAGGGATTCCCTATCAAATTGTTCAATTTATAAAATCAATCATATGGAGTCGAGAGATTTTTTGTTACGTTCAGGGTATTGATTTGGGCCATAGAATCACGTCAAGGGGCCTTCCGCAAGGATCTATTTTGAGTCCCATATTATTCAATATTTATTTGAGAAAGGTTCAGAATTATATCTGCAACGCTACAAGGATTCTCTCCTACGCTGATGATTTGGTAATATATAGTTCTTCGGGAAATTTACAGGAAGCGGTAAAAGAAGTTGAGAACTCTATTGTTAAATTAGATGCATGGTTGAGGAACAGGGGTTTCAAAATATCGGAAACAAAGACTCAACTATGTACTTTCACGAAAAGAAAGATAGCAGATCAGCAGATCTCTATCTCGTTAAATGATGTTCATATCATCAACAGCGCTTCCATTAGATTTCTGGGGATATTCCTGGATACCCGGCTAACTTGGAAAGAACATATAAATATTACAAAAAACAAAGCTATTCGAGCTATTTCTATTATTAAGGCTATTTCGGGGTTCAAGTGGGGGGGTCACCCATCCACTCTAATGGTTATTTTTAAAGGGTTGATTAGATCCATATTGGATTGGGGTTCATACTTTTTTCAGTCGGCCTCACGTGGTTTACTAGAGTCATTAGAGAGAGTTCAATTTGCAGCTTTAAGATCGTGCTTGGGTTGTATAAAAACAACTCCGACTAATATCTTGTTACACTTGGGAGCGGTTCCACCCTTACATATTAGAAGAACTTTCTTGACCAAAAAGTACATCCTTAGATTGGCTTCGACCAATGGCAATATGTTGTTTCCCAAATTTGAATTGATCCGAGAGTGGATATACCAGAGGGGTTGGGATCCTTCTCGGTTCTCTTTTTTGTTTCAATGTTGGTATAAGGAGCGGAAATTGGTGAGGCAGATAAGAGCTCAAGCTCTTCCGCCTGAATTTAATATTGACTATTTCGAAAATTTAGTTAACATAAAAACTAATATTTCGTTTGGCAAAGCTCTGGAAGATGTGAAAGATAAACAGAGAGCGGTTGTAAGCCTAATGGAAAACGAATTTCAAGGATTTCACCAAATTTACACAGACGGTTCTAAAACGTTAGATCCTCCGAGATCGTCCGCTGCTACGGTAATTTGGGAAGATGGACCGAATGAAACTGTTAGTTATAGAATGAATGACCATTCATCGATTTTTACAGCCGAGGCTTTTGCTATCTTCAATGCGATTATCCTCATCAAGGAGAGAAGCATAGATAAATCGATTATTTTCTCGGACTCTATGAGTGTTATTTTGGCGCTCAAGGGAACAGGCAAAACGTTTTCGAATAATGCATTAATTTTTGACATTAAAAGAGAAATCCATGATTTGCAGTCTCGTGGTTATATGATATTTATTTATTGGATTCCCTCTCACAAGGGCATAAGTGGCAATGAATGTGCCGATACTATGGCGAATGCTGCAGTGATGAAGGTTCCCTGCGAAGAATCCAATTTTTTAATTTGGTCAGATCCAATTTATATTTTTAGGAAAGAACTACTTAGAGAATCAGAGAAGCAAATCAGAACGGAGGGGGCATTCAAGGGAGTGAAATTTTGCAAGTTTGCAGGTTCCTTTTCTGCTTCGACATGGTTTAAAAAGACGAATATCAGTAGGAAGAAAATTACAATGATTAATAGGATAAGATCTAATCATACTTTGACTAAAGGTCATCTAGCTAGGATGAATATTTTAAATGAGGGCAGTTGTGACTGTGGAAATCCTTCTATGTCTTTAGATCACCTAATATTTTCCTGTCCTACCCATAGAAATCAAAGGAAAAAACTAATAGAATTTCTAAAAAGGAAAAAAATCAGCTCCATAGATATACAAGAAATATTTCTTAGATATCCGTTAGGGGTCTTATTAACTATATGTGATTATATCAATCGTAATGAAATTATCGTTTAAATATTATAAATAGGTTAAGAGTTAATTAGATAGGTGAGATTTTTGATAAATGTGTAGTATTTGTCAGTATTTGTGTTGTTTCAGTGCGTGTATCCTATCTCCCTCCCTCGAGCCAGAAGTACCAAGGTACACATCGTATTGTTACGGGGACTCCCGTTAGATTTTAGCGATCAGATGTTTGCTGTCACTTTGACAGCCAGAGTTTTTAGTGGGCTGGGAGAACAGCTGATAATTTGTTATTAAGAGAAGAGCATAAGAATTATTATTGTAAAAAGTAGTCTTGTCTCAGACTTGAATGAGCACACACGTTTGAATAAACTTGAAGCTTGTTTGAACATATTTGTGAAGAGTTTGGTACTTCTTGTCTCACAGTTATTGAGTAGTTATTAAGAGACCTTTTGGATTGATAAGCAGAGGTTTTAGCCCTTTGTAACATTGGCGCAGTCGGTAGGACTTCTCAATAACGAAGTGAATTGTGAGTGAGAAGGAAGACGATTCCGGAGCCAAGACTATTGAAAAATACAGCGAAGAGAAACAGAGAGAAAGAAGCAGACTTCACGAGAGGAAGTAGAGAAAATCTTTTGAAGAAAAGATGCCTCGTACAACGAGACGTACACATGATCAGTCGTTTGGAGGCGGTGAGGAAGAATCGACCTCCACTCCTCAGAAGAGAGCTCGAGCTCATCAGCCGAATGTTGAAGAGTCTCCCCAAATTCAGTCGCCCGGGCAGTCACCCCCGATCTTGGAACAACAGCCATCAGTAGGAGAAAATGCTTCGGCATCATCAGGTCATATGACCATGATGGTGCAGATGATGCAAATTCTTCAAGATCAACAACGGGAGGAGCGACTGGAGCGAGAACGAGAGCGGGCTGAGATGGAGCGAGAACGAGAGCGGGCTGAGATGGAGCGAGAACGAGTTCAGGAGCGGGAGCGGGAGCGGGCAGAGATGGAGCGAGAGCGAGTTCAGGAGCGAGCAGAGAGGGAACGAGAACGAGTTCAAGAGAGGCGAGAGAGGGAGGAATTTTTGAAGAAGATGGAACATCTTCAGGTTCCAGTTTCATCCACTCACTTTCCTGCCGTTGTTCCTTCACTGGGGGTTCCGATCCTGCCCAATCCTGTTCCGGTTTCTGTTTCGTTGACGATGGAGAATCAGGTATCTCAGGAACCTGGAAGGTCAGTGACAATTTTGGGATCAGGCCAACCCCAAGTTGCTTACAGTGCTTGTAATTTGGACACGTTAGTTGCTCCGTCGGCTCCTACAGCAACCCAAACACGATTTAATCGTTTTGAGATTAATCCGCAAAATAACGGAATTGGTAGAGAACAAAATATGATATGTGATGACGGTCACCTGAGAAGTCAAATTTTGCCAGTGACGTCACAATATCAGCTTGGTCAGACTCTTGTAGAAGCTAGAAATTCACAGGAAAATCCAAGGCGAAGTGGAGTTGCAGTCCCGACAAACTTGACTTGTAGTCCCATGTATAACACAGATTTAGGTTCGAGGATTGTTCCCGAGAACCAGAGCAGTTCGATGAATGTACAACCAACGGTAAACGTAGAAAATAGAGGTTTGGGAGTGCATTTGACACCTGGCTCACTTGTTAATCCAACGAATACTCGAATGGCGACTCATTTCATTACTGACGGAAGACAAATGAATGTTCCCTCAACCAGTCAGGTTCCAATGCACTCTGTGAACCAAATAAATCCGACAGGTTTTAGTGGAGGTCAGTCATCGATGTTTCCTTCTTCTGTTTTCCCACACACGGACGGGAATAATAGCGCTCAATTTTCGAATTCTCGAAGTCAATCTAGGACAAGTTTTGTACCTTTAAAAACCGGTACGTTTGACGGAACCACTTCCTGGACCGATTTCAGACGACAATTTCAAATAATCTCTGACCACAATGGGTGGGAGACAACAGTCAAAGCGGCAAGTTTGACTAGCTCTTTAAGGGGAGCAGCCCTAACTGTTTTATCCACTCTTTCCGATTTTGACTTGAAAGATTTCGATAAGATTTGCATCGCTTTGAATAGGCGTTTTGGGGACGAACATTTGACAAACCTCTACTATACTCAACTTGAAAATAGGCGTCAGAGTCGTACTGAAGATTTAGCTTCACTGGGTCACGATATAGAGCGACTTATGAGAAACGCGTTACCGGATTGTTCATCAAAGACTTGGGAACAAATAGCTTGTAACAAGTTTATTTCTGCGATATCAGATCCGAACTTGAAACAGGCGTTGAGGTTGGCTGCTCCTACCTCGTTACATCAGGCGATTATCAAGGGATTGGAGATGGAAGCGTTGGTCAAAGAGGATCTGGGTTCGAGTCGCATTAGGCAAATGGAAAGAGTTGAGACGGAGAGACCAGTATTGGAGGCGAAACGCTCGTTTCCAAGAGAGGGAGGTGAAAGTTCTAATACTCAAAAAGCTCTCTTCGTACCCAATAACTCACACTTTTCGAACAAAAAGAATTTTGTTAGGGAGTGTTTTTACTGCAAGAAGAAGGGTCACGTTTTTGAAAACTGTTTCGCTTTACAACGGCATTTCCAAGAAAGAACAAATAACAATAATCAGAAATCTTATGGTTCCTCGAACCCAAACCAATCGTGGAGGAAAAATAATTGGCCACAAAAATCAAATGATAACCAAAATGGGATAAATTCTCCAAAAACCGTAGACTCAAATTCTACCTTTAGACCTTCTTCCAACAGTACGGGAACACAACCAAAGCCTTTGACCTCCCCTGCTTCCAATACTGGGAACAGTCAAGTAATGATTAGGAGATACACTAGGTCAGGATTGTATGCGAGAGGCACTGTGAATGGAGTACAGTGTTTATGGGTGATCGACACAGGAGCTGAGGTTTCGATAGTTCGATCAGACTTATTACAGTGTTTTCCCCTTACTTCTTCGAGCACTTCGTTGCGAACTGCGACAGGACAAACCGCTCCAGTGTTGGGAAAAGTAGTAGCTGAGATTGACGTAGAAGGCTACTTAAATTCGTCTCACGAATTTTTGGTGGCCGACATTGAGGATGAGGGAATCCTTGGGATGGATTTTTTACTTGCTCACCATTGCACGCTCGCAGTTACTGAACACACTCTTCGTTCGGGGATAATTACAATAACTCTTTTAACTTCAAAACCTGTGAATACCTCGAGACCGGTTGAGGAAGAATCTGCACCAAGAGTGAGAGGAATCACTCAAGTCCCAGAATTTTTACAGAATTTATACGACAAGTCTCGTGATGTTTTGGATCTTGAACAAAACGAACAATACAAGGAACTCTTGGTGGAGTTTCAGGCCGCGTTCGCTAGGGACTCGAAAGATTTAGGCCAGTGTACTCTGGCACAACACAGGATTGATGTTGGAACAAATCCCCCGATTAAACAAGCGGCCCGACGATTACCGATTAATGGGAGAGAAGAAGTTGAGAAACTATTCAATGACATGCTTGCTAGTGACGTAATAGAACCCTCATGTAGTCCTTGGGCTTCACCAATCGTTTTGGTCAAAAAGAAGGATGGAACCAAAAGATTTTGTATAGATTATCGTTTTTTGAACGACATCACAAAAAAAGATTCTTACCAGATTCCTAGAATCGAAGACACTCTCGACATGATCGCCGGGGCCACTTGGTTTTCGACCTTAGATTTGCAAAGCGGTTATTGGCAGGTTCAAATGCATCCGCAAGATAAGGAAAAGACAGCCTTTGTAACAGGATTGGGTGGACTTTGGCAATTTAAAGTGATGCCTTTCGGTTTGTGTAACGCTCCGGCAACCTTTGAGAGGTTGATGGAAGTGGTGCTGCAGGGATTAACCGGCAAAATCTGTTTGGTTTACATTGATGATGTAATAATTTTTGGAAAGACTTTCGAGGAAGAGTTAATCAACTTAACAACAGTCTTTAATAGATTTTTGAAAAACGGATTAAAACTAAGTCCGAAAAAATGTAAACTCTTTCAAAAGGAAGTAAATTTCTTAGGACACGTTGTGTCAGCGGAAGGGGTGAAAACAGACCCAGAAAAGATTAAAACTATCCGAGAATGGCCTCAACTCGCTAATAAACTTGATGTACAGTCTTTTATAGGCCTCTGCACGTATTATCGACGATTCGTAAAGGATTTTGCCTCGATCGCAGGACCACTCCACGCTCTTACCGGAGATAAGGTGGTTTTTCAGTGGACAAAAGATTGTGAAAATGCTTTCAGAGAATTGAAGGTTCGATTGACAACTCCGCCTATATTAGCGTTTCCTTTACCGGGCACTCCGTTCATCCTTGACACTGACGCGTCTCTCACGGGGTTAGGAGGTGTGTTGTCACAGATTCAGGAGGGTTTGGAACGAGTGATTTGTTTTTATAGCAAAGTTCTGAGCAAAACGGAAAAGAATTATTGTGTAACGAGGAGAGAGTTGTTAGCCATCGTGAAAACTGTTGCTCACTTTCACCATTATTTATATGGGAGAAGATTTTTGATTCGAACAGATCACGCTTCTCTTAAATGGTTGCTATCGTTCAAAGCCCCCGAAGGGCAGGTCGCTAGATGGCTGGAAACTCTAGGGACTTATGATTTTGAAATCCAGCATAGACCCGGAACTTTGCACGGGAATGCTGACGCTCTCTCAAGGAGACCTTGCGAACAACTGGGTGACTGTCCTCAATGTGCTCGTTTAGAAAAACAACGAGATCCTGGTGAAAGGATTAGAGTTATTTCGTTGCATAAAGATACAGACAAATGGAGAGAGGCTCAAGAAAAAGACAGGACGTTGAAACGGGTTAAACAATGGAAACAAGCCGGGATAAAACCAGATTGGTCAGATGTCTCAGAGAAAGAACAATTTATTAAAGTTTATTGGGCTCAGTGGGATTCTATTCACCTCATAGATGATTTACTATACAGGAAAATAGAGCCTATTGAGGGCAGTGATGTCATTTGGCAATTGCTCGTTCCTAAACAAAAGATCACGGACGTTTTGATAGAGCATCATGATGCTCCTTGTGGAGGACACTTTGGTATAGCGAAAACACTGAATAGGATCCGTGAGAGGTACTTTTGGGCCAGATGTCGTTCTGACGTGGAAGATTGGTGCAAGAGTTGTGACAGTTGTGTAGCCAAAAAAGGACCTAAGTCTAGAGGAAAAAGTCCATTACAGATTTACAATGTAGGGGCTCCTTTTGAACGGGTAGCAATGGATATACTCGGTCCTTTGCCAACTACAAAATCGAAAAATACCCATGTTTTAGTCATTTCGGATTATTTCACGAAGTGGCCCGAGGCTATTGCGATCCCTAATCAGGAAGCTAAGACAGTAGCTCGAGTTGTTGTAAAAGAATGGATCTGTAGGTACGGTTCCCCTATCGAATTCCACACCGATCAAGGGAGAAATTTCGAGGCGGATTTAACGAAGGAGGTTCTTCAAATATTGGGTGTCAGAAAATCTCACACCACGGCTCTCCACCCTCAGTCTGACGGGATGGTGGAAAGATTGAATAGAACGCTTTTAGATTATTTGTCGCATTTTGTTGAGAAAAATCAGAGAGACTGGGATGATTGGTTACATCTGTTTTTGTTTTCCTATCGGTCAGCTGTCCACGAGACCACGGGACAGACTCCGGCTAAAATGCTGTTAGCTCAGAATCTTCGTTTGCCTTCGGATTTGGAAAAAGGGGTACTTCCGGACGAAATATTTCCAAAGACGGATTTTGCGTTGTCTCTGCAATATAAGCTGGAAGAAATACATAACTTTGCGAGGGACAAAATGCAATTAGCTTCCGATCGAATGAAAGCTAGATATGATTTACGAGTGAGGGATCTCCAGTTCGAAAAAGGAGATTTAGTTTGGTTATTTCAACCAAAAAGACAAAAGGGTCGTACACCGAAACTTCAAAGTAATTGGGAAGGTCCCTATGAGATATTAGTCAAGATCAATGACGTCGTTTATAAAATCCGACAATCCAGAAATTCCAAACCAAAAATTGTTCATCTAGATCGTTTAGCTCCTTATAAAGAGAGAGAATTGCGACGAATAGAGTTGATAGATTTGACAAAGCCTGCCGGTGGAGTAGATCGTGACGAAAGTTTTGTGAGCTCTTCTTCATGGTCGCTGGAACTTCCATTCGGAATTCGCAAGGATGAGAATAGACCACTCACTCTGATCGTTGAGGGGAATATTGGCTGTGGGAAATCCACATTTACGAAAAGATTTTCACAAGACTCAAACATTCTCACGTTGTTAGAACCTCTCGACGAATATCGAGACGTTGCAGGGACAAATCTACTCGAAAGAATGTACACTGACCCCACGAAATTCAGTTATCATTTCCAACACCATGCTTTGATGGTTATGAGGAACAGGCACCTTCGTCAGAGTTCTCTTCCAATAAAATTGATGGAACGATCGATTTTTAGTTGTGCTTGTTTCGTCGAAGCACGAAAGAGATTGGGAGGATTTGAAGAATTCGAGTCCCATCTCTTAACAAAAACTGCTGAAATCTTCAAAGAGGGAGTCAGAGGTTTTGAGATAGATTTGATCGTATATCTGAGAGTATCCCCTGAAACTTCTTCTTCACGGGTGAATTCTAGAGCTAGAAATGAAGAAGAAGGAATTCCTTTAGAATACTTGAAGGTTTTACACGAGGTACACGATGACTGGTTAGTTAAAGGGAATTTTTCTACTCTCCCTGCCCCTGTGCTTCTGCTGGACGCAGAGTCGTCCGCGAACGAAGTTTATAGAAATTTCTGCGAAATAATGCAGAACAAGGATTAAAAAAAAAAAAAAAAAAAAAAAAATTAAATAAATAGAAATTGAACAAAAACACACGAAAATAAAACACAGAATTATTTTATTTTGAAAGATTACCACAAAGTAATTTGGTGATTTTTAATCAGGAAGCGGTTTTCGGGAAGCAGCAAACTTGTAAATTTGGTTAGAATTTTCTGCCGAAAGTCCAATTTTAGAACGCAGCAATGGACACAGGAGTACGCCAGTCGATAGTTTGAAGGTTGGGAGCTTTTGCAGGAGAGACAGGTGGGAATTTCGGAGCGAAAGAAGGTGTGGTTCAGGACGACTGTGGGGTTCTTTTCGTAGGATTGCCTAAAAAGATAAAAAAAAAAGAGGATAATATTCATTTCATCGGTAAACAGTTTACAGACATTTCGTTCAGAAACTTACACAAGAGGCTCGCATTTTTCGCACAGAACTCCCAGATTCGTCGACGAGTGGGTGAATGAGCGGGTCATTTTAAGTGCTGTTGCGCATCGCATTTTTGCCCACTCACCCCTGTACCACCCGTCGAATAAATCTCCGTTTAGAGTCGGCACTTTCTCCCACGAAAAATTTTGACAATTTTTCTCTAAAGAGCGAATTTGGGAAACGGAGTCTAATCGGATAGATGGGTGTCTACTAGGAATTTCAAAAGGGGTTCTCTCGTCCCAGGTGTCGTACATTATGGTTTTATTTAAAAAGGCAAACGTTTGACGCTGACTGACCGTCTCCTACCAACTGAATTTCTTTGTTAAACGAAAGAAATTTTTAACAAAAATAGAAGAAGGAATGTCGAATACATGGATAGTTCGATTTAATGTTTGAATTTATGATGTGACAATTTTTCTGTCGATAAAGAAGTTTTTCTGTCTAGGATAATTAATTTTTCATGCGAAAGAATTTTTACAGTTCTCCTGTCTCGGTCGAAGATAAGGGAGTTTCTGTTTTTGAAGATTTTTTCCTAGGTGTTTCTTTTACCGATGGATATTGAGAGGTCCAACGAGGTTTGAATAGGACAAAAGACGGTGTTCGAACGATTCTGCTTGATGATTTCTTCACCGGATTAGAGGATTACGCTCGACACTTCTATTTTCGGGAAAGCTACGATCGGACCAATTGTTTC
>JAFFZH010013587.1:0-14979 GCA_018420115.1 Euura saliciscinereae
CATGAGTTTCCGTTCTTGGGAACTTTACGAGTACCCTCTACTCCCCCTCACTTCCAAACACGTTTGGACCGTGAAAACCTCGTCTCAACTAGAAAAACCGCGATACGTTATGCTAGGCTTTCAGACCAACCGTAAGAATAAAACGAATAAAAATGCTAGCCACTTCGATCACTGCAGCATCACCGACGTCAAGCTCTTCTTGAATTCGCAATGCTATCCCTACGGTAACCTGAACCTCGATATGAGTCAGAACCAGTACGCCGTTCTCTACGATATGTACGCTAACTTTCAAGCAACCTACTATGGAAAAGATCCTGAACCCTGGTTGCAGAAAAATCAATTTCTGGAATACGCTCCTCTGTTCATCATCGACTGTTCAAAGCAGAACGAGTCTCTCAAATTTGGACCCGTTGATATTCGTCTGGAGTTTGAGTCAAAGAATAATTTCCCTGTCGGAACCTCCGCGTATTGCGTCATCCTCCATGATCGTATTGTGGAATATAATCCGATAAGTGGTGGAGTGAAAAAATTGGTGTAAAACCATTTATGTACGATTGTATAACTATATCTGTTTCAAAATAAAAATCAATTGTAAGAAAATTCTCGTTTATCTCTTTCTAACCCAGCCTCACGTCTTATATAAACATAAGATAACTATATTCAGCTTGGAGTACTGTCAACTAAGATTAATCGTGTGAGGGATATCCAAGAGAAGATAATTTTAAAGCAGATCTTTTTATTTATCTGAAACGAATACATAAAATCTTTATATTGTATCATAGTAGCTTTATAAGAAGCAAAAAATAATAATCTACACAGATAATTTACACTGTGGACAATTTTTAATCATTGGTATTGGTCCATCAAATTCATCACCGCATGACTTATAATGTTCCTGGCATCTCCGACATTCGGCAATGTCTTGGTCCGCCTTCATATTTTCAGATAGTTTCTCCCACACCTCATCGATGATGTTCGATCCATAGATGAGAATGAAATCTTTCGTCAGAAAGGCAATATCTTCCGCCTTCATCTGCTTCAGACTACCCAGTTGTAGGTACAGGTGCAAAGATTTGCTGAGGGAACTCGGACAATCCTTCACGTACCAGGTTTTCAGAAGCTGAACGTTTTCGAAAGCACAGTGGTATCTTGAAAGGGGCTCGTGATGTTCATGATACATGCAATGGCATATACCGATGTGTTGTAGCCGTCGGAATGTCGGACATCCCAGCTCTGCTAAGTCGATGACAGGTTTAGAATAGTTGATTATTCTTTCCACCCACTCTTTCTTCTCCAGCCCCTTCACGTATAGGTAACTCGCGTCCTGAACAATTTTCTCCAACACTTTCTGCACATCGGTGTAAACCATATTTCCAACATCCCACGGTATACCCTGATAATTTCGTGTTAACCAAGCATTGGTAGCTCTGTTTTTAACTGGTAACGTTGTCCACGCGCAGGGTGGTTCGAAGAGAATGCAGGCCAAACTCTGTATACCTTCTTCGTCTGGTTGAACCGAGATTGCTGCTAGTTCCTTCGGTACGAATTCATTGTTGCTTCGGACAAAACCTTGCACATCTAAAATAATCTCCATAATTCCACTTGTTTGAGAATATTGAGTAGCAGCGTGAAGAATGAATGTTGAATGATATTTTATTGAAAAAGGCTTCGTCTTTTATAGTTCTTTACCCCCACCACTATCCTTCTCAACTTTGAAAATCTTTCGTGTTGCAGCAAGTTGACGGTTATTCCAGGAACTGTTTCGACTAACGAGGGTACTTATAGGTACGAGAACCAATTGTCAAGCTCAACGATGTAAATATGACGAACGTCAGCGGAATATCCCGGAGAACTTTTTCTAAATTTAAAAGTGTACGAGTAATGATGTTCACGATCGTAGCCAATTCGTTTCAATTCGTCTGCCAAAACCGAAATGGGTTTCTTCTCTGAATACTCTAACTTGGACGTTTTGATGAATCGTTCGGTTCGTTCCCATTCATGACGACTATTTACTCTTGGATCAAATCGAGGATATGGTTTGCATGGAATCAATTTAATGTTAGACATCGTGAGCTGAAGAAAATCGCTTGTCCACTAACTTTCAAAGATCGTAATGAAACTCGGAAATGAATGCTCTGCTTTTATAGTCCTCCACCCCCACCACTATCCTTCTAGAACCATCCTTTGCAGGCTGCAGTCTCGAAAGTTCGATTTAGCAGGTTCGAACGTGTCAATTCCAGGAATCGTCAACCGTTGCAAGTCTGACGCAATCCTTTGTCCGTTGGAACGAAGCTTCTGGAACCCTACGGGTACCGTGAGAGAATTCGCCGTCAGTCGTTAGATTTAGCAGGTTCTAACGTGTCAATTCTAGGAATCATCAACCGTTGAAGGAATGACGCAATCTGAAGAAGCTTCGAGAACGGGGTGCCGTGAGAAAATTCGCCGTCAGGTGATCGATTGAGCAAGCTAATTCTAAGAATCATCAACCGTTGGAAGGCTTACGTCATCCGACGAAGCTTCTAGAACGGGGTGCCGTGAAAAATTTTCGAATCGTGCCGCGAGAGAAACTTACAGACGAGTCTGATTACGTCATTGTCGGGTTCAGGTCTTAGCTAAGACGACGGTCCGTCGATAAAAATGTTTAGGCGTGACGTCATAAGTACAGACGATAAGGCAGATAGTTCGCGGCGGTCGGTATGAGTTCGCGACGATCGATAAGAAAACAGGGTCGAATCTCAGCTAAATACATGGGCTGAATAGCCGCCACGTCGGTAAAGCAGCTCGCAACGACATCTACCGTGCCTCTCGGTCGGTAACGGCTCGCCTCTCGGTGGGTAAAGTGACGTCATCGGCGACGTGACGTCACCATCGAACCTTCCAGAAATGGTTCGCGTCTCGGCTAAACTCGGTCGGTAAGTGTCGGTAACGGGATCTGTATCCAGAACTCTCCTAGCCTATCTACTGCTAATACTTCTATTTTAATAGCCAAATATTAATAACTGAATTTTATATTGCTGGTTAATGGGGGGCGCCACGCACGCATAGTAGGAATTAGACGTTGTGTTTCTGGTGTGGTGACAAAACTGGTATAATAAAAGCCAAGGACCCGACGGTGCAGGTGTGGAGGGTGACACGGCGAGAGGAATCTCAGGGTAACACGCGAAACTAATAACCGTTACGGTTGAAGGAGGAGAAATAACAGACCAGCACGTTATATCCAGAGTGACTTTTGAGGTTATACCGCTGTTATTACCCACCCGACAGTTGAATGCCTGTGATCACCGATCGATAACGAGGACTGGACGAAGGATAAACAGTGATGACCCGCCGATAATAGAGTACCCGTCACAGGGCCGGCAGTGTCAACAGAGAACATATGGGCATGACGAGACCTGGCCAGCTGTGAAGACGGAATACGGCAGACAATATGACAGATAAAGACAATACGCTGCTGAATTTTGTCAACATCAGCAGAAAAAGGAATTTATCCCCATCTAATAACTCTCGGTCTGAAAGAAAGCGCTCAAACACGACAGGACCGCTGACGCAAGATAGTGAAAGTGGTAAGCACAATAATAATAACACAAACAAAAATAAAGACAATAGCATGGAGGGCACTGCCCACCCTGCCGCGGCTCCAAACGAGGCCACAGCCTTAATTCTCAGAAAAATTGAAGAAATGAGTTCACAGAGCAAGCAACAATTTAGCGATCTGAACAACCTGATAACCGAAAAGTCCAAAGCTCACGAGGAAAATATCGCGAAGCTGAGAGAGGAAATGAGGAAAAACAAAGAGGAGCAAGAAACTGCCCATCGAGCACTCGAGGCTCGCATACAGGTGCTGGAAAACAAACCGCCGACCGGTAATACGGAGGAGCGGAGCGAAGACATACGTACCCTTCAGGAAGCAGTGTGCTCGCTAAACGACCAGCTGGAGATGGCAGAGCGAGACGCCAAGAGGAACAATATCATCATCAAAGGCCTTACCTGCAACACCGCCGACCTAAAGCACGAGTTAAACGTATTCCTGAGCTCAAGGTTCAGTCAAGCCGACAAGATCGTGGATGTGAAGCCAATAAGGGGGAAACAATCGAAGAAGCAGATGCCGAGTACGCTGGTCGTGAAATTAGACTCCTGGAGCACTAAGATCGAAATCCTGAAGCAGAAAAGAAATCTTAAAGGGAGCAACATCTTTATTGAAAGCGATCTCACTACAAGACAGAGATTCGTAAACGCGAAACTGCGCTCATTCGCCTATGCGCACAAGAAGCAGAAACACAGTGTAAAATATGGGCATCTGAAGGTAGAAGTGAATGGAGAATGGTTTGAATGGTGCGACGCAAGCCAGGATGTAGTCAAAGTGATGGTTGAAGATGCTGCAATCCGCTCGGCGGGAACATCGGGACAAACACAAGCAGAGGAACCCGCTGACCGACCAAAAAACTGATCGAGACCCCAGGCCCGAAAGTAACCTTTTGGAACATGCACGGCTTCTCAAACATCCAAGAAGTGCGGGACCTGGGCGATAGCGATATTATTTGCTTGAGCGAAACGTGGATGACGGACAAACCAAGCTCCCTACCCTCACACCTAACCGGATACCACAGCATATGGGCGAACGCAGTAAGGGATAATTCTACAGGCAGAGCCAGCGGAGGTCTTCTAACCCTAGTAAATGTAAAACATAAGGTACAGGTAATCGAATCCACCCACTGGTGGATATTCGTTAGAGTCACTTTCAATTGTGTATCATTTGTATTAGGCTCCGTATATCTGAAACCTGGTTAAGACACCACGGTGTTTCTAGAGCTGCTTCAGCCAGTCATAGATGAAATAGAGAATGAATTTCCGGGTGATACACTTATTCTAGGCGGCGACTTCAATGCGAGAGTGGGGGAAGTGGATTGTTGGCCCGACGACCTCTTTCAAGGCACCAACCTATACGAAATAATAGCCTCTAATGATAAAACTGTAAATAGCAGAGGGCGCCAAATCACTGAGTTCATGTCAACCAACAGCCTACTTCGCCTAAACGGTAGAGCGCCTGGCGACTGCCCAGCAGCCTATACCTTCTGTGCGGCGCAGGGGAAGAGCGTAATTGATCTTGTTTGGATAAATGCCCTGGATTGTAGATTTGTAAAGGACTTTAGAGTCGGCATGACTGTCACAGCCTCAGACCATCTCCCAGTAACGCTGGAGCTGGCCGACACGCTATCGAGTGTGGAGGCTTCGTTACCGATAAACCCCCAGGAGGTGCAAGAATCTCCGGGCAGCGGAAAATGGCAATGGGAACCCTCTCGTAAAGCAACGTACCGCGATTTCCTTTCTAACCCCCCCAACCGACAACTAGGGCGACCGATTACAGGGAGCCGCACAGTAGAGGAATTAAGTAAGGGCATCAAAGCCGATATCGAGCAAGCAGCTAGAGCAAGCAATATGATAAAGACAAATAAACCTATAGCAAAAGGACAAAATGCCGTTGTGCACCAATCGAAACCATGGTTCGATGGTGAATGCCGGCTAGCAAAGAGTGACTCTGTCAGAGCCCTCCGTAACTGGAAAAGCAGCAGCTATGCGGATGAGCTTATGGAAATCTATCTAGAATGCAAACGAATCTATCGCGCGGTCACGGGGCAGAAAAAAAGGTTGTACGACCAAAACATAAAGAACATCTTTGCGAATATTAAAGACTCTTGCACCTTCTGGAAAACAGTTAATAGCTTAAAGCCGGGACCGATAGCCCAGCCGGGGCTAGCCGCTGAAATATGGACCCAGTTCTTTAAGAGTACATACCCCGAAAAAGCCCCCAACCCGGAAATGTTTTATGGAGTGTGCCACCCTGAACTAGACCGAGAAATTTCAATACGTGAACTGGAAAATAGTATCAAAAAAAGTAAGAACGGCAAAGCCCCGGGCCTGGATAATATCGCGAACGAATTCTATAAAGCGCTACCCCAGGGCTACCTGGACGAGATCTTGGAGCTTTTTAACCAGATCCTCACATTAGAGATGATACCCAGCGACTGGGCGAAGTCGGCAATGGTAATGTTCTTTAAAAAGGGAGATGTAAATGACCCGCTAAACTACCGGGGAATCGCTCTAATAAATCATATAACAAAAATATTCACGCAAATCCTTAAAAGTCGCGTCGAGGTCTGGGTGGAAAGCTCGAATATCCTACCCGAATCGCAAATGGGCTTCCGTAAAGGAAGAGGCTGTCTCGACTGTATCTTTACACTAATTACGGCCATACAAATCCAACTCCGGAATAAGGGCAGCAAGGTGCATGCGGCGTTTATTGACTTCAGAAGAGCCTTTGACTCCATATCCCATAAAATCCTGTGGCAAAAACTGTACAACCTCGGCATTAGCCCCAAAATAATACGAATTATGAAGAGCACATACGACCAAGCGACCATACAAGTAAAGACTAAAACGGCCAACTCCGAGGAAATACCCGTGTCAGAAGGCGTACTTCAGGGAGAGATCCTTAGCCCGCTTCTGTTTGCGCTATTTATTGCCGACATTGAGGCATATTTTAGAAGCAGAAATCACGAGGGCATATGCCTGAACCGCGAGAACGATCTCCTCTTCCTGATGTACGCCGATGACATGGTCATTTTCGCAAACTCGCCGGTAGATCTGCAGAAAAAGCTGAGAACCCTGGAGGCTTACTGCGAGGAAAATGAGCTGGTGGTAAACGTTGCCAAATCGAAGATAATGACATTCAGAAGGGCTGGTAAAACTAAGAAAGCTGACCAAAAATTTAGCATGTACAAAGGAGAGAGCCTTGAGATTGTGAATAACTTTAAATACTTAGGAATAAAGATTACCAGTTCCACGCTCGGCATTGGCGCCGCTAAAGACGCTGTAATAAAAGCGAAATCGGCAGCGGGAACCGCGCTCAAAATCCTTGCTAAGGCCAAATGTGAATCATGGGACGCGTACAATAAACTATTCGACGGGCTAATAAAGAGCACCCTCCTCTACGCCTTTCCGGCCTGGGGATTAAGGTACATGGACCTACTAGAGACAGCTCAGGCAGACTATTACAAAAGACTCCTACGAATACCAAGGAACACAGCGAACTGGGCTATTCGGCTGGAACTAGACATTGTAAAAATAGCGCACGCGGCAATGCGGAGTGCGTGGAACTGGTTTATAAATCTTCTCGAGAGGGAGGACACGTTTTTACCTAAGATCTGCTTGAGGCGACTGCTAAACCTAGCGGAGCTTGGGAACAGAGACTCCGAATACAACTGGGCATTGCAAATAAAAGACTTTCTCACCAGCCTGGCTCGCGCGGACTTATGGGACAACCCCGATCCGGCAGCCTTAAGGGCTGCTTCGGAAGATCTGTTTAAAAGCTACAAATTACTCCTCAAACGCCGCGATATAGAGAGATGGGAAGAGTCCCGCTCCTGCCAAATAGTAATCCAGAGAAATATTGAATCTGGCACAGCCGCCTACCGAACCTTTCTCATCCCTTTGGCCCTCAAAAGAACTATGGCACAATTAAGACTGGCGAATAGCCGACGCTTCCATCTTAGCTCTAAATCTGGCAGCGCAGTCATTGATCCAAACCAATTATGCACCATATGCAATAAGCGCGAGCCAGAGACAGTCGAGCACTTTCTGTTGCGATGCCCGGTGTATGAGCAATACAGAAATCATTATTTCCGTTACTTGGGGGATCGAAATAGCACCCCCGCTGACGGTTGTGCGGGCCTGCTCGGCACCGAGGATAAGGCTTTAATCAAAGGCATACACAATTTCACGAAGCAAAGCCTGAAGCTTAGAGCCTTTGCACTCGGGGAATGACCAGGGATGCGCACGAGCCGTCAGCGGTGCGTAATACTTACTGTAAGTGTTAGGAGGAAGAGCAAATTAGACACATAAGCCCTGCAAGCAAAGTAAGAGCAACAGGAGTCATGTCTGCGAGCATGTATAGTAGCCTAAGTGAAAAAATACGCGGAAAACACGCGGCTGAACCACAAATAACCCAAGGGGAAAAAATATATACATATAAATAATAATAGTATTAACAAGAAAAGTAAATGAATAAATAGTGAATAAAGAAACAAGCAAGCAAAGAAAAAGCTATATTTATAAACAAACATTAGTAGGCTTAAGCATTATATTCTATATTTTATTAGCTCTTCCATTATGATTGTATACCTCGCCTAACCAATTCTCTCAGTTTTATGAAATTTTTATTAATTGTTTTTTAGATTATAAGACTACTTTTATGTACTATAACTGCGCCATCCCCCCCCTTGCCATAGGGGTTATCTGTACCCCTTATATGCAATAAACAAACAAACAAACAAACATATTGCTGGTTAATAGACTGAATTTAATTGAATAAAGTTTTCTCCATGTAAGGAAGGCAGTAGCCTGAAATGGAATTTCTCAAGTGCAAAATTTTCTAAGTCAGAAAATCAAGAAAATAAAATTTTCCAAGTTCGAAAATGACTCTAAATTCGTAGATTCGTGGACTGCTCCCACGAATTACGTACCAACTCGTCCAAGTGGACAGACCGAAGTGAACACCCGAAATTCGACACGTCTGACAGGCTTGTCAGGCCGGACCGAAGTGATTTCGAGCGCTCCGTAATCTATTACGTCGCCTCGGTTTTCGCACTACTTTTCCTTGCGCGTAGGCACATTTATTCAAATTTTCGGGAGTGGGGGTTGACCCACGAACTCCTCAACGTCTCTACTTGGCGTATGAATACTATTCACTGCTTTTCTGTTCTTCTCTATCCATGTTGATCCCCGTTTATTGGTATAAAGGATCACGCATGGTTATGTACATTGGTGTTTGTCTCTTTGACAGGAATTTATCCTTAAATTATTTTACAGGTTTGTGTTTAAGTTACGTGTGTTTTGTATAAACAATATTAATTGTGTATTGTGTTGTTGTCCAAATGACTGTTAAATTTTGTTACTGTACTTCTAATGTGTGTGTTTTATGCTTCTAATTTATTTGAAATGAATGTGAATGTTACGTCAGGTGACATCCGTGGTTTGAATTTGAAATTTCTGTCGGCTATTTTCTTGTATGCTTCTAAATTAATAATTAGATGATTTTTCAAATTGTCGAATACGTTACAATAGATGTAATCGTATCCGGCAGATATCTTTTCCACGCCTCTTGAATTGCATATTTACGATTAGTGCTGTTATAAACAAGTTGGGCGAACCGATAAATATGCTCATCCCCGAGCCATTCGTTAGATTCGATAATCTTTACGAACTCATCCGGTAAAGGATTGGATAGAACGTTTGTATTTAGATTCTGCATGATAGAAAATTTATCATTATTGTGAGTTTATTATTGTACAATGTATCTGTGTTGAATGAAAAACCAATAGATGTAGTACGTGTCCTGACACACGTATTTTGTTCAATTAGCATAAATTTTACTGATGCAATGCAGTAGCCTGTATTGAAAATATATCGTGTATGATGTTTAGTCGGTTTAGGTCATTTTGGAATTTTTTCTTTATTCAAAAAGGGCGACGTTTCGGCCGGGCCCGGCCGGCCATCTTCAGGCTATAAATTGACACAATCTTATAAATATAATGGCTACAATTGGTCCAGTGACCAGCTACTTATTTCTAATTTATTTTGTGAACAATTAAAGAGAGATGAAAGGTGCCACGGCAAAACGGTGTAAGTGCCATCATAATGATTTTTCAGGAGAGCAAAAAAACTGTCCCAAAATTCTACGAACTAATTTTTTTTAAATCTGAAAAAGTACTTTGTAGAGTTCTTCGAGCTCTTCGAAATGGCGCAAGAACCGATTCAATAAAGCCATCTGTCTTCGGGAAAACGGTTCGCGAAAGTCGATTTTTTTTCGTGCCAGTGTAAGTGCCACGTTTCGTGCCAACTTTTCTTTTTTACTTTGGATACTGATTAAGAACGCAATTACGATGCTAAAATTATGAAAAAAATATGAATCTAAAGCTTGAACCTTAATGAACAAGATTTGGTTATAAATTTCCAAATTCGTATAAATTTTCAAATATTACGGGGCAAAATGGCGGACGAGGGAGGGATCGGAAACGGTGTAAGTGCCAAAATGAACATAATATCGTGAAATTTCGATGGAAAAGATAGTAGAACAGTACGAACACTAGTCCGATTCATCGATATTAGATGTTTTTCATCAAAAATCTCCAAAAAAACGTCAGCTCAAAGAAATAAACAACGGACACCGCAAAAAAAACTTCCCTTCTGAAGCAATATCATACTCATCCAATGAAATAAACACATAATTCGAAAATTGAATACCACTGTATGAATTACAATTGTTTTTTATTCGTAAGTGGATACTATCATATTTGAATTCCAATGTGGGCTTAATCTTTTTCATTTGAAGATCATCAACTGTAATTCACTTGGTAATTCATATTTTTTAGTTTGTTGATTCTCACGATTATAAATTATGAAATACTTTCGGTAAATCTGATTCTGATAATAACTAAGATTGAAGAAAATAATATTACACGTTCAGAATATTGATTTTGGTTGAAAAAAAAAATCCGTTACATACACTGTGAGATGGTGCAGATGGCACTTACACCGTTTTGCCGTGACAACTTTTTATATCATCGCGAATAAATTTTTGTCAGCCATATCGTTTTGCAAGGACGTGCGTACGGATTTTAGAAAATTTTATAAACAAGAAAACGTATTTTCGATTTTTTGGCACTTACACCGTTTTGCCGTGCCACCCTTCAGATACAAGGGCTAGGTTTGAATTAAATGGAAACTTACATTTTTTACTATCCTCGCTACGTGTACGTTACATGACGACAGTATCGGAAGTGAAAACTCGACAGTTATGCGTAATTCAAATAGATCGATATCGGTAAGTAATGGATTCGTTATCGATAATCGATCACTATATCCAGCGGGAGATTTAATTCAAAATTTGTGAGTAAACCCGTACGGAAGTATTTATATGTCCAAAAATATAAATAACATATATATTCTCATTCTCTGGAAATATATTTTAAATAGACAACTTTTTGCCGCTTTTTTTATATTTAACATATATGTCTTCATAACATATATATTTTTTTTGTAATCTAAATATATGCGACAAATATATGGAACCGGTATGCCCGTACGGAAATTAAATATTAATAATAAAAAGCGAATTTACGTGGTTCGAAAGAGACTGAGTACTCATAATTGATTGTATACCGCCGCTGTCACGTATTTTTCGTGAAAAAAAAAAAAAAAAACGCGAGACCGGACCGGGATTGGAACCACGGTCTTCTCAGTCACTTTGTCTTACGAATCGCCCGTTCTACCCACTGCACCAAACTAGCTATTGAATGTTGGTCCATCTTTTAGTGATTTATAGTTGGAGCTTCATATTTTCTGATAGATAAATAGTGATAATCTGTTTGGTTGTAGAAATGCAGAGTGAGGATCTTATCGACCATATATATGTCACATAAAAAAATCGAATAGATAATAAATATATTAAAAATATAATTATCATATACACGAAGCATTAGAGTTGGTGTCGGAATCGCAAGAAATTTCGAATATATTTTACATATATACAAAGTGTAAATAAATTATACATGACTTTTAATCGACATTTAATTAGGTTCAAATATATGTTTTATATATTTCACAAAATATATATACTTCCGTATGATAGTAACATATATTGTGATGTACCTCGTATTATATATATGAAATATATGTGCTATATGCTGCAAAAATATAAGCAGGAGATATAAGCATTCAAATATATAATGTATATATTTTGCATGCATTTCCCAACGCATATCGATCATATATGTGTCACATATAAAACGCGAATAGATAATAAATATATTAAAAATATAATCATTATATATATACGAAGCATTAGGGTTGGTGTCGGAATCGCGAGAAATATCAAATATATTTTACATATATGAAAAATGTAAATATATTATAAATTACTTATAAAGGACATATATTTAGGTTGAAATATATTTTTCATATACTTCACAAAATATATATACTTCCGTACGGGAAGATGGCTCAAGTTTTGAATGTCCGATCTTTTGTTGACAGAGTTGTTCTTTGTAATGTTGATCATTTCTTTCATGAGTCGTTCATGCCAGTTATTTTCACATTCCAGTACTTGAGCATTCTCGAAATCAAAGGTATGCCCTTTAGTTAAAGTGTGGAAAGCTAAAGCTGACTTGTTGATGCTCTTGGAATTTACATCCTGTTTATGTCCATTTATGCGTTTTTTGAGATGTCGTTTAGATTGGCCAATATAGCATTTGGGGCAATTTTTACAGTCGATCTTATAAACAGTGATAATTTTATCCAAAGTGGGTACCTTTGATTTGAGAATGGTAAACAAGCTGGATGTGTTATGAGACACTTTATAAGCAATGGATATCCCCTCTTTATTTAAGATGTTACGAATGCGTGACGAGAGGCCGTCTATAAAGGGATGGTGCATACAATTTTGTTGTTGGTGTTGTCCATTTGGTTTCAATTGATGCTGTTATACCATTTCTCAACTCTTTTGAGTTTTATTTCATTTATAAGTTTAAGGGGGTATCCATTGTTAATTAGAGTGTCTGTAACAAGTTTGATGTTATGTTTTCGGAATTTCGGATGCGCAAGTCCAATACATCTATCAAAAAGGCCACTAATGACACTTTTTTTGTATTCTAGAGGATGTTTTGAGGAGTACTGTAAATATCTTCCGGACCATGTATCTTTCCTGTACCAATCAGTGATGATGCGATTATGATCGTTGATAACAAGTGTGTCGAGGAAACTAATTTTACCATTATTTTCGAGCTCGTATGTGAAATTGAGTTTAGGGTGGGAGTTGTTGAATTTCTCTAGTAAAACTGTGATATTATCCTTGTGTACACATGTGAGAATGTCATCAACATATCTTTTGTAAAACGGTAGAGAGAACGGTAGTTTTTTTATGACTTGTTGTTCTAGGTTTTCCATGACGAGGTTATCTACTACCGGGCTGATGGGGGAGCCCATGGCTACTCTAAAAATTTGTTTATAGTGTTTGTCTTCGTGGATAAAAAAGGTCGAGTTTAAACACAGTTTTACAGCATTGATAAAGTCATTCTTTTGGATGACAGTGTGTTGTTTTATAGAGTTCCAATTTTTTCCTATTACGGCGAGTGCCAGATTGGTAGGAATGTTGGTGTATAGCGATGTTACGTCTAGGGATGTCAATACATGGTCCGGAGGAATGACAGTACCCCTGATATTTTTAACAAATGACCAAGAGTCTTCCACATGATATTCAGTGTTACCTACTACGTTAGATAAAACGGTGGAACAGAATCTAGCAAGCTTATAGGTTGGAGCGTTGGTGTTAGAGACAATAGGCCGTAAAGGAACACCTGTTTTATGAATTTTAGGTAGAAAGTATATTTGTGGTGGTAATGAATTATGTGTTTTGAGATTCTTTGCGGTACACGAGGAGATATATTCTTTCTCACACCACTCGCCGATAAGCTTGTTAGATTCTGTTTCAACAGATTTAGTCGGATCCTTCTGTGATGGTTGGGATTCGTGGTGAGGTTTGTTTATGAGACGGTATATATTTGTTGTATACTGTGATTTATTTACTGACCAAATATGTATTTTGTTTCATAAGCACACATGACACGTCCATGCGTGTTCTTAGATCTTTGAAGAAGAAGGAGGAAGTGTGAGCACCAGAAATACGATACTACTACCCATAGGGAATTCTAGTTTGCGACTAGGGGCTCGATACAGCATAAAGTCCCTAGTGTGTCTAACTTTATTGTCTACATATTGTCACACGCCCCCTCAATAAAGTTTCTCCTTTCTTCGTTTACATTTTGTTTTCCATACAAATAATTTTCAGGTACACAATTTCTTTCTTTATTCTCTATGAACAATGAACGAAGACACTCACACTAATAAGCTTGCTAATGCGCCCCCTGGTTATAAGGCACATTTTGTTTTCCATACAAATAAAAGAAAAATTTTTTGAACTATAAACAAGAACAATGAGAGACACCACAATAATAGTTTCCCTCTTTTGTTCAGACTAGATTTAAATCTTTTACAAATTTATTGAACTTTTGTTTAGCTAATGGTTTTGTAAACAGATCGGCAGTTTGGTCTTCTGATTTAAGGTAGTTGTGCTGCTAAGTGCGTTTTCTATAAAATCGGCTGAAATTTTGACCACACTTTCATTTACATGAAATCTAGTTGTACGAATTATTTCAGAATTTTTTGCCGTCTGGAACGCGAAATAATGGCACTCAAAGTTGGAACTTTTCACACGCGTTCCCCATGTTACGTATATGGAAACCGCATATCACTCATTTTAGTGTGAAAACCGTTCTATGGATTGTTACGAAAAACTAGGATATGATGGAAGGATATTTCAGGAATGCTAGTATAAAAATTCCGATTAATATACCGTTTAGTTTCGCTGGTACAACAATATTAGTCACTCGATCCGCACTAACTTTTAGCGTGGAAAGGGTAGCCGGGTGCGAGTGCGCGCGCGTCGGTATACAGAGCGCGAGAGAGAGCGGTCCCCTGTGCGAGTGTGTGAGAGCGGTTTGACTACAAACCCAACCAAAAGTTCACGGCACATAGCGAGGGGCTATTCACTCGAGGCATAACCAAGGGATTCCATCACAAAACGCAACTATATCAGCGAAAATCGACGCAAGATCGATAGAGATCGTCAGAAGTCAGTAAATCTAAATAGACCGAAAATTCGAAATTCAGAGCAGTTATAACGGGCTACTCAGCCGGCTATGAATGTAAGGGGACGGGGCAGGGGAAGGATAAGAAATACCAGAGGAAGCACCAGAATGCAGATCATTTCTGTATATTCTATCAATTCTTAAACCTAATTACAGGGTATCC
Source organism: Euura saliciscinereae (assembly GCA_018420115.1). Lineage (NCBI taxonomy): Eukaryota > Metazoa > Arthropoda > Insecta > Hymenoptera > Tenthredinidae > Euura > Euura saliciscinereae. The sequence continues at coordinate 14,923 of JAFFZH010013587.1, forward strand.
TTAACCTAACGTGTGTGTGTGTGTATGTATGTGTGCGTGTGTGTGAGGGTGTGGGGG
>JAFFZH010013588.1:2614-33127 GCA_018420115.1 Euura saliciscinereae
TCATAAAAAGTCTTTTTAAAGCACTATTCCACCACAAAAATTCTTTTGAAAGCACTTTTGTACCATAAAAAGTCTTTTTAAAGCACTTTTCCACCATAAAAAGTCTTTTTAGAGCACTTTTCTATCATAAAGAGTCTTTTTAAAGCACTTTTCTGTCATAAAAAGTCTTTTAAAGCCTATGTACTGCCATAAAAAGACCTTCTCAGGCAATTTTCTACCATAAAAAGTCTTTTTAAATCACTTTTTTATCATAAAAAGTCTTTTCAAGGCTATGAACTGCCGTGAAAAGTCCATTTGAGGCAATTTTCCACCATAAAAAGTCTTTTCAAAGCATTTTTCTACCATAAAAAGTCTTTCCATGGCTGCTTAGTGCCATAAAAAGTCTTTTACAGGCAGTTTACTGCCATAAAAAGTCTTTTCGAGGCAATTTCGTGTCATAAAAAGTCTTTTTGAGGCAATGTACTCCAAGACGTTGGGTTTCAATTACATATCATCGTCACGGTCGTCGATTTAAATAGTTTAAATGGACCTGTCGTCGCTTAAAATCGGCTGAAATACTCTTTAAAAATCATTCCAAATTTTTATAGCTAGGTTATGTTGTGTTGGAAATCTTGAGTCCTCAGTTTATCGAAAGCTGCGTGCGATTAGAGTGTCCGCAAAAATAAGTGCACAATGCGTTTTTAATTAAGGTCAGGATCTTACGCAGCATGCAATCATAAACTGGGTTACGATCCAAAGCCTTAGCTTCAGTGTTCGGTTGGGTTCGCTTATTAATACGAATTACTCTCGTAAAAGGTAAAAATAAAACTGAAGAATCACCGTCGAGTATATCCCGTTCGTTATACGGCCTTTTTTTTACAACGCTCTAAAAATGACTAAACTTAGATTAACACAACCCCCCCTATCCACCCCGAGACACTGATACTACCGACATTCTTCGCAAGGAGCTGGGGGCTGGGAGCTGGGAGAGATTAACTCTTGATTTTTTTTTCTTGGTCTTCTTCTTTCTCCAATTCAGGAGCAAAGGGAGTTTCTCGTGACCCTAAGTACAACGTATAATACCGAACGCTATTGCTTCGCGAAAAGGAGAGGCGTCGTCGTTCAAAAGTGGCGCGAAGCGTTTGGTTTCACCTTATCCAGACTTTACTTTATCTCGAAGGGGGGGTTCGAGGATTCGAGCACCCCATATTGCTTCTGATATTTAGCGAATACTACACGAACGTCAGGATCGATTTTTCGACCGACGCAATCCACACCCTACGACAACTGGTCGAAACTAAGGGAGGCGCTATTTATTGCGTGACTAATAATCCCACATGACGTGACCGGGGCTGAACCGAAGGTTCGTGTCGGGGTGGATAAAAACGTTATAAAACACGGAACAAGCACCCGCTCACATCTTGGCACACGTTAAATTCTATAGACTCAATCATTATCGAAGCTCAAAGCCGTTATTTCCACCCTCCAGGAACCTTGATGCTTCACTTATTCTCACAGTCGTTCCGGAAAGCTCTGAACAATTTAGAGCAAATGCAAAAATAACCTTTAAAAATGTTATTGATAACGATTTCGTGCTAAATTTATCAGTCTTCACTGCTCAGAATCACTTACAAATCATTAAGAATCTTGAAACATCGCTTGACTCAAGATTCTATCAAAATGTGTGTGATGATTGATGAAATCGTCATGAGGTGACTCGAAATTGGTCAAAACCCTTCAAAAATGTCTAAATACAATGTGTGACTTGAAATTTGCTCAAGCTTATTTGAAAATGTCTAAATTGCTCAGAGTCATCACGTCATGACGAGGCTTCGGTCACTAAAAATCTCTTTACAAAGATTCAGAATGTTCAAAACTGCTATGACGTCGCTTCAAATTCCTCAAAACTGGTTCCAAATCGTTTAAAATCGTTTTCCGGAGGGTTTGAAACGTATGAGAAATGTTTAACTCCAGTGTCGGGTTCAAGTTTTCGAAATTGCCCTGCAATTTTAGAGTCTGGTGCTCCTCAGCGAGCTTATATCTCTCCGTACACCGAGTTATCCGCGTACTACATACCCATGGCATTATAAAACGGGCAAGCTGTGACGTCGAGGTCGCCCTGCAGGGTCGTGTCACGCTCTGGTGCTAACCCCTCGACGTGAATGCAAATGTCCATAAACTCAGCGTCACGGAGTAGAAACCTAGACCGTTGTATAGAGCCACGGTACTGTGCAGCTGCAGCATCATTTTTTCACTAACTTTATTCGACAATTCGAGATGGCCTGAATCCAACTTCACAGACGTCAAACCCGTGAAAAACTGAGAGGAAATTGTCTGAGCAAAAATCTTGTGGGCCTCATAGTTCTCGAATGAGAGCGAGTTGAATGTCGGCGGTACGCCTCCTGGCGGTGGCGTCCTGCGGTAGAACGACCGTTACTCGAACGGAGCCGCGCGATTGGTCGAACTGTAAATCGCTCTCGTTTAAAAACTATCAGAGCCATCGAAATATCGCTGATGGAACTTCGCCTCGGTTTTTTGCGGGGAATCCAGCAAGCGTAGAGATATTTATGGATTACGAGCTTGTGAAATTGAGTCAAATTTCACAGTTTTTGTGATTGAAAAATGTAATCAGGCAAAGTTTGTGTACAGCGAGTGGAGCAGGGGATTAAATTATTCAAATAAACGTCGATGGAGGCTCTTGAGGCTCGTTATAAGGCCACCCCAATTACCATTAGGGTGTAAGTGTGTCCCTTGGTTAGAGCAAAGAGTCCGAAATTGCATCTGGTTATATGGCGCGGGCAACAGGCAACCCTTTCGGTAATAAACTCTAAAATCTTGTAATAATCCACCCTCGACGTGTACGTGTACCCGCCGAGGCACACCCAGGGCACGAGCTATCTCGCCGGTGGTTGGGTGACTGGAGGAATTACTCACCCCTGTAAGCAATATCTAGCGGAATTAGTTGTCGCCGGCTAGGAACGTTCTAGGGCTGAAGGGGTTCCGACCAGACAACTGGTTAAAAGGATTATCCCCGCTTACCCTTACCTAGCCTCCAGCTAATGCTCCACACATTATTAAATCATTCAACACTGAGGTTACGGAGATGTACCTTCGACCCCGCGCAATCTCGACTCGGTTCGATGAAAATTGGACACAATTATCCGTCGAGGAAGTTCGGAACAAACAAATTTACCGCACGTGAATCGTCAGCAAGATTGCCGCAATATTTCAAATAATTTTTTGTGACCAATATTGCAATAATCAATGACATTCACAAGATTTTCCAACCCCAGAGTCTCCAAACGTGATCCAATCCTGAGTAAATTAATATTGATCATAGTTTGTGTATGAATTTGTTGATTGGAGGGGCATAACCTCTAAATTTTATCCGTTGAGTACAGAGTTGAGTCTGGGATGGTGGCAGCGCAAAGTAAGAGAGGAAATTACGAGAATTTCTACCTTCGGCAAACCTCACCCGACCGAACCAAACTCTGTACGTATCTGTGGACAAATAAAGGCAAAGCATGAGTTTATACAAAGTTACAGAGCAAACGAAATCCTCTTAACGAGCATCAGCTGCGCTCAGCCGCTGCGGAATAGATTATGCGATTATTATTACCTTCAATATTCATTCGGAAAGAAAAAATTAGACATCATCGATGACGTGATCGAATTAAAGATCTATGAATCAGTGGAGACCTTCATCTTGGTCTAGTATTGAACAGACTAGAAGTCCTGACCTCTAACTGTGGTCGGTTCGATCCAAAGGTGCTTGAATTCAGTTTTTTCATCATATCTCGACAACTATGGATCCTATTGTCATGAAGGTCATCACAGAAAATAAAGCTCATCAAATTCTCTATAATAAAGGTGAAATACATGTTTGCCATATCTTGAATAGTTTCTGCGTAATACAGGGCTGAAAGTATCGATATTGAAACACAACCTTGCAAGAATTATGTACATATTCACTGTCGTATTAGAGAAAAACTATCAAAATTACGAGAAAAATGTGCTGAACCTTTCTTGTAGAGAATTTAGTAAACTTCATTTTTTATAATAACCTCCGTGACGATCGGATCGATAGTTGTCGAGATATGATGAAAAAAACTAAATTCAATCTGTATATGAGGGCTGCTTTGTGTCTCCGCTACCAAACGTCGTGTCGCTGCATGTCAAGGTCCAATAAGCTTATTAATAATTATCACTGTTTTACCGACGGGTTTACCCAGCGTCGCGTGAGATATTCACCGTTGGGGACGCTGTTCACGGGTTACCAGTTTTACTTGAGACAACAAAACACAACACGGCATATCGTCTACGTAGCCTTAGCGCCGGCGTCTTGGTATTATAATGCACCTGGCGCAGTATATGCCGGCTTTACGATGCCGTAAACTGAAATGAACCTTAATGCAGGGACGTTATATAGTTTGGCTTTCATAAATTCCGTGTCAAGACGTGCTACAAAAGTTGTAAAATTCTTGTCCTTTTCCAGCCTCGCATCGTCGCCACGTTCCTACTCGAAAACGCAAAATTTATCGACTGTTTTCATTCACGAAATACAAAAAAATGATTATGCCACGATTCTTTGTTTTTCTTCAATCAAAATTCAAATTCATCATTAGAATTAGAGAAAATTACGATTCTAAAGTATAAAAAAAACCATGAAACCGAAAAAAGGAGCGTATAAAAGTCCTTTGACACATTTCATTCCATAACAAAAATGAAACTACATGACATAGTTCTTCTGATTGCGTTCCATGCAATCAGATTTAATAAAATCAAAACTATACGCGGCTTGTATATATATTTTAAGTGAACGATGGTTGAAAATATTCGATTGATACAAATTGCGTGTGATTGATTGGCCCGGGGCTTTCATTGGGTATATTTTTTCGTCAAAAAGAATGAAAGCAAAGCAAAAAAAAGAGGAAACATAGTTTCTAATTGAACTCACATGTGTCGAAATGTGTGTAAGTGGGACAGTAGTGGCTTCGTGGTAGCTTTTTTCGTTTTCATACTTTTTTAATCAAATTGCCAGATTCGTGGTTGATTATTATCAGAAAGCGAACAACGCTCTCGTTCTGTTCTCTTTTTTTTCCAATTCCACCAATCGATCCTCCGTCTCTCCATTAATTGCGTGTAATTGCACATCTGCATCGATACCCATGCGACATACAATTTATATTATATACCCACTCGCTTTATACTCATTCGACAATAATTTCAACCACTTTTACATATTCCGTTGATTTGTGATTAACAGCCACAGATTCGTCCTCGATAACGATTTTTTATTTTCATTTTTCAAAACTTGCTCATACTCTACCTAATTCACTTGATCAATAAACTCCTAATTACTTATCTTTTTATGATAATGAGGTGATATGAAATTATATGGATCAGAGCCTCGTTCAGTCACGTCATGGGACTCGCTACTAATTTTCGTACAGTTTGAAAGATTCTATTTTTCTTCTTCCGTTAGAATGTCTCAGAATCTCCATGTTAACAGTTTTATCATTCAAAGTCCATGTTTTTTTAGCTAGATTTGAGACGATCTCGTTTTTACTCAGTCGATAAGTTAAATTTCTAAATGAATCGACGTTGCTAAATGGGACTATGCTCTCAGAGCCATCTTCTGTATTTTCCTCGTACTCTCCTTGTCGATAAAGAAAAATATAAATGAAACCTGAAATTATCCAATTTGTAGACGGTTTTTTCCGTCTCTGATCTCGAAAATTTTGAAATTAGAATTCTAGAATCTCAAATATTGATCAAAGAATTTGTAACAAAAAAAAAAAAAACAATGCCATTTTTAGAAGACTTTTTTTATATTCTTTACCGATTTTTGTGTATAAATTGATTAAAAAAAAACAGGAATAAGTCGGGATAATATTTCCGACAAAATAAAATTATCAGAATTTCACCGTATTTTTGTTTATCGTGAAATTAAAAATCTTAGCCCCCCCTAGAGTAGTTATACACCGCAACAAAATGTGGTGCATCGAAAATGCGAATCAGTTAAATTGGTTGGAAAATTTTTTTTTCGTCATGATGGAACGCGAAAAATGTGCGATAATAAACCTCGAACCCCTCGCGCGCGGAGGGGGTCGGATCGAAGGAAGGAATGGAAAGTACACGAAGGGGGGTTGGGGGTTGAAGCAACTTTTAGAACGTGAAAAACCACCCCACGCCACGAATAGGTGTATATTTTACCTTCATAATTCTCAATTTTTAATCTCGTTGAATTTCACACCCCGATGATGCAGACCTCTGCCATTTCACCCCTGCTGTGTACACTGGCTTAGGTCTTCACCCTACTGTAGCCGGGTGTCGTCAGGAATTCCTCGACGACCACGAGAATTTTCCAAATCTATATCATCCGAGCCTCTAAAAAATTAGAGACATATGCATACATAACCTCAAAACGTGAAGATCTAGTAAAAACTCGACTTTTCATTCTCGGTGGGACTACAACAGCATCATTTTCTCTCTGAAAACATTGAAACGAGATGCTAGAAATCAAAATAGTATGGAACAAACGGAAAATGGGAAATTGTACATGTGAGAACTTACAGACAGCGACATCTGTCTACTTTTCAATGTACCTTTTTTTCTCCAAATAATTTTAGCGAAAGATGGAGGAGCTGCATGATACTAGCTGGACATAACCTCAAACTTCACGTGCGTCCAGCGAAACAACGACGAAATTGAACATAACCTAAACATCATGGCATTCAACCTGCTGCTTCAACCTATTTCAACCTTTTCAACCTATTTCAAAATTAATGGTATTTCTGAGATATAAGCTCGATATAATAAAAAGCCCGCCTCGCGCCTCGCCGCCATCGTGTTGGTTATATTTTTATATCATTTGCACGCACCGGTTGGCGTCACGGCGTTCTTTGTCGTTCCGAGGCATTGAGCCCAGTCTCTCGTCTATCGTTTGCGCGTCGATGAAGCATTATTAATTGGATTGTGAATGCACAATAACCGCGGGTCTCGGCCCCGGCGCGATCGAGACCCGTTTGTGAACTTTTTGGGCGAAAGGGCTGAGGGCTGATATTACAGAAGCCCTGCGATAAATTAGCGACGCGGAATTCTCGAGGAACTGTGGGGCAGCTCCCTCTACCGTTCCCGAACTTTCCTCGCAAAATTCCGAGCCCCATAATGCCTTATTATTTTACTCGGAGGAATGCGAACTTCACAGGGATGAAAACTACACCCATTTTTGTCCAGAACCTATTCCGTCAAAATTCTGAAGGAATTTTATTTTTAAGTTCATTCGATTGCAAGACAATTTTTAAGCGATTTCAAGTAATTTGTCTTCATCGTTAATCTAGGCTAGGATTCATCGACAGTCAGCAGTGAGACTGAATTGAACTGAATTCGTATGCGCGGAGTGCAGTGGCTGGCGAGAAGCGAAGAGGTCGCTACAGTCGAGTCGCTCATCGCGCATGCGCGTAGGTTGCGCGCGCAGCATAACCTCTTCTACGGTTCTCTGACCGCCATTTGGCTACTGAGAGACTGATAAAGGATGATTCTGGATGTTTTCTCTTCTTTTAGAACGTCGTGTGACATCATCGTGATGGTGACTTTCCAGCTGGACCCGAACTGGACTGGATACATCGTTGAATTCGGGCGTAGTCCAACTGCCATACATCACTCATAGTCTAGTTCGAGCCGAGTGGATCCGCCCCCCCCCCCCCCTCTCTTCGTGTACCTAGATAACCAACCCACACCCTAGCTGCCATACATGTTTGTCGGGAGTTTCCGATATGCACATATTTGAGCGAGGAATCGATCAGAGTAAGCTGCTAGACGCCACCTCGAATTGAACCGAGAGCCATCTCACCGATGCACCTCTATCGTCAAAGTTCACTCTCTGTGTCTTATTTTTCACTTTCTTATGCAGCAAAAAAAAAAATCTAAAAAAATGTCAAAAATGGAAAAAGTAGGATTGAAGTAGCTGCAAATATCGGTGATACATTCGTCAAATTCAATCTTGTGTCCTCGAAGACCGATAGAAAAGTGCATAACCTTCAAATAATTTTTTTTTTTTGTAGGACATCCCATTGCTCGTGACAGAAGGTAAAACTGTGTTACATTCTCAAGACGTACTAAAATTGAGAGGTCACAGTCAATCATTCAAAATACTGGCGTACGTCTGACTGACGCGATGAGCCCAATTTCCCGCCTTTTTTTTACTAGTTTCCATTTCTGCCGTGGCATGTGGCGCTTTTCGTTCTGTGACTTTATCCACCGGTCCAAGCAATTTCCGATTTCCGTTATTTTTTACGGGTTAATTTCATCCGATCCGTGTCGTTTCTGGACATCGTCGAAGCATCGAGAGATATCGCGTCGTACACTAATAAATCAAAGGCAACGTCAGACCCACGCCGAGCAGTCGACAGCCACGAGATTAACTTATCAAGCCGAAACTAAACCCCTGGCGTGGGTGACTTTCGGTTAGCCGAGCAATTGCTTTGCGGAACAGCTCTATAGCACACTATACGTGTCTCTCAAATCGGGGTAGGGATTTTCGGTGCAGGCGGACGTTCGTTAGCCACGGGACACCGCCGTCTCTGTGTTATACCACGGGGCACGGAGCCACCGCCGAGGTATGGGGACTAATCATGCTGACCCCATGGTTTTACTTCCCCAAAACCCCGCCATGCGGACGCCGCGTAGTCTACGCACGCAGTTTCGTTGTTTTAGGACACCCCACCTCCCGAAAAGGCCCCTACACACGCGGATCTGTTTCAAGGATGTCAGATTGGATCGAAACAAGGAAAAATGAATTATGAATCAACAAAGGCCTTCATCTTGGCCTACATTTAAATGGACAAAAAATCCTAACCTCTAACTGTACCGCTTGACTCGCAATCTCGAGTCAAAGGTGCTTGAATTCAGTTTTTAGATCATATCTCGACAACCGTTGATCCTATCGTCATGAAGGTAATGATAAAAAATGAAGCTTATTGAATTCTCTACAAGAAAGGTTTAATACATTTTTCTTGTACCTTCGATATTTTTGCTGTAATATAACAGTGAATATGTACATAATCCACTATCTCGAATCGAATGCGCTTAAATTCAGTTTTTGGGTCATATCTCGACAACTATTGATCCTATCGTCTTAAAGTTTGAGATAAAAAATGAAGCTTATTAAATTTTCTAGAAGAAAGGTTGAATACATTTTTCTTGTACCTTCGATATTTTTGCTGTAATATAACAGTGAATATGTACATAATCCACTATCGCGAATCGAATGCGCTTAAATTCAGTTTTTGGCTCATATCTCGACAACGATTAATCCTATGCTCGTGGGGTTGAGTATAAAAAATGAAGCTCATTCAATTCTCTACAAGAAAGGTTGAATACATTTTTCTCCTATCTCTGATGGTTGTTCTCCAGTACACCAGGAAATCCAAGAAAGTGATTTCGAATATGTGCGACGTACGGTGGAGTTATCGAGTCTTGGGTCAGGTATGTGCTGCAGATTCTGCAGAGCAAGTAGTCGTGAGTTTGCCGTTCCCGTTCACCAATAACGCAAATTTTACTATGAGGCAAGCGAATCCGAATCGTACCCTTCCTCCACGATCCTATCGGCGGTGTTCGAACAATTTGCGGCATGCATCGGCAGCAATACCAAACGTACCGAAACGTACCGTAAGGGTTCGCGGTATTCCGACTAAGGGGTCGGAAGGGGGAGGCAATAACATACCTATACCACTGCACAGCGCACCCTCTGAGCACTACTACGAATAATGGAGCTCCCCTCTCAACTGCCCATGATTAACGCGGCAATAACGATTATTTATAGGCGCAAAACAATGTTTCGCGTTGTCCAACCGCGTCCCGTACTGTACCGTCGCGCCGCGTCGTCTGGTGGCCTCCCGATGTCCACTGCTGAATCTCCTACAGCGCCCTCCCCCCCTGAATCAGCAGTCGGTTTATTTGAGGTTATGACGATTCTGAGGTTATGATGATTTTGAAGTTATGGTGACCCTGAGGTTATGATAATTTTGAGGTTTTAACGATTTTACGGTCATTTCTGCTCCTCCTTCTTTTTCGTTACTGGCTTATTTGAGGTAATGTCAACCTCTTTCATATGATTATTCGGGATTTCAATCGATGCTCCCATTTCCTAAGCTCACATCGAGATGTGGTTTTCTAAGGAAAGAAACTATCACCCTAACCTCAATTATAACGTAAGTATTATAGTATTCGGATTCGGAAAACATGTGTATAATCGGAATTGATAAAAAGTCGTCTTGACCTTATCCGACGAGCCTCATTATTAGTATTATTATTATTATTATCTTCTGGATGCCATATTTCCAAGAAAATTGTTTGCATGTCGAAGTGAGGTTGGAATAACAAATCTCAATCTGAGTTTAGGTAGAATCGTGAACCCTAACCTAAGTTAGCTAACCTAACCTAAGTTAGGTTAGAATAATTAATCTTGACCTGACATGAGTTGGGTCAGAATCGTAAATCCCAACCTAAGTTAGGTTAGAATAATCAATCTTGACCTAAGTTAGGTTATAATAATCAATATTGACCTAATTTAGGTTAGAATAATGAATCTTGACCTAATTTAGGTTAGAATAATGAATCTTAACCTAATTTAGGTTAGAATAATGAATCTTAACCTAATTTAGGTTAGAATAATGAATCTTAACCTAATTTAGGTTAGAATAATGAATCTTAACCTAATTTAGGTTAGAATAAAAAATCGTCATCCTAGTTGAAACAGTAAATTCTCGTGTCAGTAAGGTATTTTCTAACCTATCACCAACATTTTCCTGAAAGTTATTCTCACAACTAACTAAATTGACGCAGAATTATTCGAAACCGGAACAAAAACACGTTCCATATCCCATATTTTCAAGGAATTCGTTTGCATGACTTGTGCGTGTGTGTGTGTGTATGATCACGGAGGAGCATTGATATGCGTATTTCAACCCGTATCACGCGATCGAATTTCATCCCATTTCGTTAAAAATTCTAGCATTTCCAATCCGTCGAGCCGTCCAGGTCGGTTGTCCGGCTATTTCTATTCCGCAGGGTTATCTGGTTCTATATTCTCTTTTTGTAACCCAGTCAGTTCGCCCCGGCGCGTTTGAGTGCTGCGTTTACTGGGCGAGCAATTTCGCAAAGAATCTCACGAATTCAATGCATACCTATAGCCTCAGAAAGCGAACGGGAATAAATAAGGGCGCGGGACCAGCTAGGTATAAATATATTCATGGCCGATGTATACTATACGCGAAACACCACCAGATAGAATATCAAAAACACATAAATACTCGTCGAAAAGTTTCGTTTTTTTTTCATCCCATTCGAGAGGCTCTCTCCTCATTTCTCAACGTTCATGTTCTGCCTTTGGCGCCTTATTCATATACACATACATTTTTACATACAGGCAGGATATATTCAGTTTATGAAACACCGTCTTCGTGAATCCAATGTGTATTTATACGGGTACATGGTTTTCCGATACGTAAAATCGGTGATGTCTTATTCATCAATACACACAAGGGTGCCAAAACGGAGACGAAAAAAAACCGTAAATCACAAATTGATTACAATACGGATCGATACTTGACTTGGTAGCACGTAATTTTACGGGATTATTGCAATATTGCAATATTATATTCCCAAAATCACAGGCTATACAATATTTCGAAAGCATTGTGAGCAATAATTATTGCATGATTAGAGAACATGAATCACAAAACCCAGACAGCACAGAACTCAAAGTCGTCGTATGGACGTCAAATGTCCAACTTTTTGACGTCTAAATCTTGTCTTAACTCTCAAAGACGTCTATAAGAGACCAGAAGACGTCTTTAAGATCGTCCATTCATGATATATCTGCGATACTAGAAGAAATATTGCAATATTTTGACATGAATGTCTCACACTTATCAAAATATCGGATTAATATTGCGATACTCTGGCTTCAAGTTCACATGTTTGTTGGTCATGAGAAAAATCACACATTTCCCAATATCGGTAATTCCAGATTGCATATGTTCAACAAATGTTTGATATCGATTGTACAGTTTAGCCTTCGAAAATCACATTGGCATTTGAATGGTCGCATAATTGGGGCATTAATCGGTATTGTTCAATCAATAATAATGGCAGCACGGTTCCAAGGGGAGTCGGACTCTGGTCTGGACTGGGACTCGCCTGCACAGGTGAACAATGTATGCAGTTTGTTATAGGGTATAACAATACCGATCGCGTTATGGCATGGGGCGATATTTTGCCTAGGTGTTGATCTATGAACTGTTTGCTCGACAAACGTTTCTAGGTATACCCACTCCTTCACGTTTCGATGTACAACGTTGGTAACGTAATCATACCCGGACGTGTGCCAATGCAAAATGCGCGAGACAATATCCCTGCTTCCTTCCAATAGCGCACATATGTTATTTTCTACCACATATTCATTGAAAACGAGTGAAAGTGAGGTTAGAATCATGAGAAAGGCGTTCTCCGCTAGGGGCAGCACTTTCTTCGTTTATTTCACCGTTACTATGGTTACGAGAGGTTTTTTTTGTCCTCGCTGCCAGAGTTTATTTTCCCGGTAAAAAAAAACTGTGACTTCCAGATTAGATTTTTTACTCTTTTACATTGAACTGAGATTTTTTAGTTAGTGTATTCATCGTTTCATATCTCACACAAAATGGCTCGTGGGTTCATATATCGTGTAGACGATGTAATAGATGATTAGATAACGAACGTGTCTTTGTTCCCCTTTCGAATTATTATGAGTCAATTGATTTGGTTGTGAAAATAACTAATTCTCGAAAAATGTTAGTATTAAGTTAGAATTCCTAATTCAAACGAATATTCGCTGTTCTAACCTAACTTGGGTAAGGATCTACGATTCTAACCTAAGTCGAAAATAATTATTCTGACCTAACTTAGGTTAGGATCTACGATTCTGACCCAACTTTGGTCAAGATTAATTATTCCAACCTAACTTAGGTTAGGATCAACGATTCTGACCTAACTTAGGTCAAAAATAACTATTCTAACCTAACTTGGGTCAAGATTGTTTATTCTAACCTCACTTAGGTCAAAATCGTTTATTCCAACCAATTCAAATAAAATTCCGTGATTGTACAATTCCGAGTTTATTTGAGAAAGGTACCATCATATATGTATAATCAGCGATGTACTTTATTGGCTACACAGAATTTTTCCTTTAAATATTATATTCGTAAATAGAACGACGTTGTCCGTAATTCCCATCCTCGCAAATGGACCGTGATTGATTTTAGATCGAGAATAAAATCCATCCTATGTATGCATGCATATATACAGACCCCGAAACTCTACTGACCGAAAAAGAATTCTGCTCTTCCTATTCGCGAAACGCCGGACGATACGAAAGTCCAATATCGAGGTACATTTCCTCTTTGAAACGAGCCTTTGATTGACTGATTGGAAAATAGGGAACCTTCGTTAATAACGAACTGCTAATCCCCCCGGATTGAACTGCTGGACTCGAGTTAATCGCATTTCGGGAAGTGTGTTTCTTCGACGGTCAATTTTCGAGTTCCCATAATCCTTTCGAATTCCAGTAATTTATAGTATTTTCGATTGATCTATGGTTGAATCTGACTCCGTTTCAGACACTTTCCATTGTTTCTGGTGACTATTGACGATTTTTGGCGACATCTAGTCACATCTCGTCATTTTTTGGTGTTTATGAAAGATTTATAGTTTTTTCTAGTAATTTTTAGATACATGACATAATTTCTAGTGACTTTTAGCCGATTCTAGTAACTTTTGACCATTTTCAGACAATTCTAGTTACTTCTAATGATTTACCGTTTCAATTGACTTTCTTTCATGACATTCATTCGATTCTATTCATTCTCTTGATTGATTTTTTATGTCGTTCCTAGTGATTTCTGAATTATTTTCAATCCTGATTCTCAGTTATTTGGATCATTTTCATTATTTTGTGGTTGATTTATGTCAGTATGAACATTTTAGCTTTGTTCGATTATATCTATAGTAATTTTCAGTTTTCTCAAGTGATTTTCAGTTATTTTTTCTTATTTCTAGTTACTTCTGAATTCTTCGTTCTTCTCTTTCCTAATTCTAAGTCATTTCCACCATCTCTAGTATTTTTTGATTGATTTTTGTCATTCCGACTGATTTTCTGGTGATTTTCAGTTGCATCTAGTAACTTTCAGTTGTTTCTAGTGATGTTGGGTTATATCTAGTGATTTTTATCGACATCTAGTGATTGTAACTTAAATCTAGTTATTTTCAGTTTTCTCTAGTGTTTTTATAGTCATAAATTTTCATTCTGAATTATTTTGCGATAATTCTGAGTCATTCTGATCGAACATTTTCAATTATTCACCGTCAATATATCAGCTATATGTCAGACATCACGCGGATCTCGTTATATTCCATTGGGAATCGAGTCACGGTGTGGCGCTACTTCCTCCTAACAAAGTTGACCAATGTTCGCCGCTGAGTTATACCGTCAATATAAATGCTCTTCCCGATCAAACTTCAGCTTTTACAAACTGCAGAGAAAACTGTCGAACTCTGCACACTCGAGTCTTTGATGCGATTCGAGGGAAAAACTTTTTGATCGCCGACCAAGTCGACCCCCAGAATCGCAGGGGGCGCCACCCGTCCAAGTTCCCCGACATCTTCGGCTCCCTATTCCAGATATTTCACGACGAATGCGATTATTAAAAACAATCAAATTTCATGTGGGGTAATAATACCGGGGAACAATTACCGCGAGCTCCCATCCTTCCCAGAGTCGTTCGCGAAGAATTGGGGGAAAATTCACCCTTACCCTTCCCCATCCGAAAGGAAGACCCTATTTCTGCGGATATTGAGTAGGCGGAGCAAAAAAGATGCCAGTATTGTTCCATTCTCAGAATTGTATTCAGGATATCAGCGCGTTTAGATTATATACTCATATTATTGGATTTCGCATCAAATTTACAACACTTCCAATTTATTGACCTCCTGATTTTATTTTCAACTCTTTTTTTTCTGATGAATTGGATGAAACTTACTAATACGAATATTTTTGGGGACCGAATGTAAGGATTTTGAGAAATCTAGTCAATATTCATTCAATTATAGATTTAATCGATGCAGTAGTTTTTGGATTGTTTGAAAAAAAAAACACTTGGATGAAAAAATGAATTAATTATAGTAACTTTGGGGGATTGTTAAGTAATATTTAGTAATTTTGAATAATTTCTAAACCTCTTTAGTCAATTCTCATCGTTTGTGGTGAATTTGAATTTATTGATTTTTGGTTCATCGTAACTATGAGTGATTTTTAGTAATTTCCAATGATTTTGGATAACCTTTATTCATCACAAGTTGCTTTCAGTATTTTTCAGATTTTTTTGTGATTTCGAACAATTTTTTGTGGCTTTCACTTTGATTGATTTTATTGTTAGTCTACAATTGATGACTTCTAGTGATTTCAAATTATGATTACTTTGAGTGACTTCTAGTAATTTCCATTGAATTCGGATTATTTCTATTCATCACAAGTTTCTTTCAGTAATTGTTAGTGTCTTCAATGATTTTTTGTGATTTCAATTTATTTCTGATTCTTTTCAGTCTACAAATAATGACATTGGGAATTAAATTTCTCATCTCAAAAAATTACTTGGTATCCTTATCATCTGCCGATTTTGAATAACGTCTCATGTGATCGCCTTCTTTCTAACTTCTACTCAACTGTTATACAAAGCTTCTCTTTTTTCACGCACCCTAAAATCGCGGTTCATCTTTATCAGAAATCACCGAGCTCAAAGAAATATTTCTTTACGGATTAGGTGTGAAAAAACTCGATTTTCCCACACCTGGCATAAGAGAGGCTCGAGAATTGCCACCCATGAAGTACTTTCCCTGATTTTTTCTGAACTAAGTTCGTTATAAATTTACCTCCACATGTCGGCTTACCGTGTTAAAGAACGGTTCGTTGAATATTAAATCCCAACTAACGTGCGTGGTTTAATGATCATAATTTTTATGTTTATGGTTTTATTACACACATATATATATATTTTTTAATTTCATAATTATATAATTATTACCTGTAAGAGAGAAAATGTCGAGGTACTCGAGACTGTCGAGCCCCTCCAACCGAGCAGCAGCTCCTCCCTCACACACGAAATATATATGTTCAAAGTTGATATTTTAAATTTTTTTTAAGAGTTTCAAAGAAGCCTTGCGTTTAACCTAACCTCACCCACGACTATGTTCAACGGTTTGAGTCACACATAGAAGGAAAATTTAAAAAAAAACGACGAAGAAACGCGGTGGTGATAGATATCTAATTTTGTACCGATGAATTGATCGGACAATTTTTTAGGTCAAATCATTACAATGAGGGGGACAAAATTTGCGGAAAATCGCGAATTATCGATCATTTTTCGTAATCAATTTTTATAATGATTTCTGGCTATTCATAGTTTTTTTTTTTTTTCTAGTGAAGCTGAAGGATTTCGGAAAATTTCTAGTAATTTCGAATCTACGATATAGAATTATTTCGATAACGAAATCCTAAAAAAAATAGAATAATTGAAGTAGCATAAGATCCACGTTTTCTGATGATTATTTTTTTTCGATTTTAAATCTGTATATTCATAAAATTTCTAAAAATATTCCTATATGTATATGTATATGCATTCGATTGAGTATATTGAAGAAATTTCTGAAAGGACACCTCTTTTCAATATAGTAAGAATGAAAAAACCAATTTTTTGTGTGCAAAATTTCGCCGAAGTCTTCCCTCAATGATTTAGATCGCGGAATGATTTATGCAGAATTTTTGCACCGTACGGGTAGCTGGTGTAAAAATTTATCAGAATCCTAGAGATTTTGGAAAATGGCGAAGAGCAGGGATCAGATTAACCTCCAAACTCCTGTTTATCTTTCAAAGCACACTCGCGTGTGAGTAACGAGAGGCGTATGGTTTGGGCTGCCGTTTCAAAACAGCTCAGAGATTTGTTAGAGGCGTTCGATCGAGTGGTTTTTCGGGAAAAAGTACGACTTCTACAAATAATTCCGTCGAGTAATAAAATGGGATCGAATTCATCCCCATCCGAAGCGAATGGAAGATTAGTTGCTTTTCAGACCGATAAAAACGACGAGATAAGAGAAAAATAGAAAAAACTTGGAAATATTCGACAGGATCAACTACGAGGTACAAAAATTTTCAATATCTTGGAGAATTTTCATTCTAAGGGAGGTAAAATATACAGGTAGGCGTCATACGAGGTTATCACGTGGCTCAAAATGGCCACTAAAGTAGGTATCTAGAAAATTTCAAATTTATGGAGGCTTAACTCGGCGACAGAAACTGCACATTCTTTCCTCAATTTTTCCATCTTTTGGTCCGGCTGAAAAACTCACATTATTTATCACCAACGTTTTTTTTTTCTTTTTAAGGTTGGGTTAGGTTAGGTTAGGTTAGGTGGCGATGTGAGATCAGAAAAGATGACACGTTCACGTTTTAACAGAATATATCGTCAATATTCCAAATTTTTCAATACTTCTGAGATAAACTACCTAGAATTTGGTCATGTTCACTTGTGTTTTTGGACATGTTCGTTAATTTTGTTTGAGAATGTATCACTTCGGTACCTGAAACATGTTTTATTCTATACGACAACAATATTTTTGATCATTTGGGAGATCCTAGAGACAATTTTGAGCTTTCAAACATGTTCAATGAAGACATGCGTCTACACCATTGAATTTCATGGAGACATTTCTTGTGTTTTTCGATGGGATAATTATATATTATAATAATTGGTCGAGAAATATTGTCTTTGTCTACCAAGTTGAAAACATGAATATCACTTTCTGTACGAAGACATGTTCATTTTTTCGATTTGGATCAGTGAAGCAGTTTGATGCAAAGCTGTCATAATTTTGTGCCACCTGTGAAAACAGCATCGCGTTATATCGTCACTTTTCAACACGTCTGCTATGAGGTTATACGAGGATTTTGAACATGTTCGTTCATTGCGTTAGAGAATGTCTCTTTCAGTATCCGAAACATGTTTCATTTCAATCAGAAATCGCTTTTCTTGCTACCGAAAACTGATCGATCGAGATGTTACAGTGTCTACGAAGTTGAAAACATGTGTATCAATTTTTGTATGGACGACATGTTCATTTTCCAAGTTGGATCAGTGAAGCAGTTTAATACAAACATTCATGATTTTGGGTTACATGTGAACTGCATATGGTTATATCGTCATTTTGACGAATATATTCAACTTTTGAACATGTTCATAGTTTCAAGTCTGACGAGTTTTGTATCTAGATAAATTTTATTGAATATCGTCTCGTCTTCTATTGTTCCACAATTTCTGGCTCAAACACTTTTCTATTGTCTATTCTCTACCCTCAAGAAAATTTATCGACATTCCGCTATTTCCGGATACCTACTCTAAAAAAAAAAAAAAAAGTCGTAGAACCCAGAGGCTAAAGGGCAGATGGACGTTTTCTATCAGCTGAACCAGGCTAATTTACATTCGAATAGTTGAAAGTTTTCTCTTAATCCGAACTGGCCATTAGTTTTAATATATTCCGTACCTCATCCCGAGGAAAACCATCTTCCGTTGGCCACTCGATAAACCATTTTGCATTTTGCATCTTGCATTTTTCATGGGCTGAACTCCGGGGTGGCGGTGTAAAAAACCACTTTCCGTCACTTCTTATTCGACTGCTCGTCGACCGTTTCTTTGTCTTTCCAACCCAACCCTGCCTTCCCGTTGCTCCATGCAAGAAGGATCAGTCTAGACGCGAAACGATGGGTAAAAACCAACTGTTGCTCACTCCGAGGTCCCCGGAGGTCCCCGGAGGTTCCCGGAGGTGCCCGGAGGTGGATGAGAATCGATTTCCAACTGCCACGCTGGTTCCGTGAAGCCACTCCGAAGGTGACGTCGGATACAATGCACGGGGGGTGGGAATCACCAGGAATTGTACTTTGAGGAAAATAGAGCTGAAGAATCGTAGAAGAAGAGACAGGTACGACACTCCCACTCGCACGAGGTCAATCTAATCCCATCTCGCAGACCTTAACATTCGCCATTTTACTTGACTTTTGGTACGCTACTTTTCTCCAGTTTCACGATATTGCTCTTGTAATGTCCTTCTTGATATTACTTTGGGAAAATTGAACATGACAGGTTTGGAAACGCCGCACAGCCACGTAGCGGCGGGTTATATAAGTACATTTGTTTCGGAGCAGAGGCGAGACGCTATTACAGTTGGTGTTCAATGGATCTTCTCAGTTCAGGATCAGTTTTCAAGAAGAAAATTTTCAGAGATGAAATGTTTGAGCGATAAAACGTGCTTCAGAATTTTCATCTCACGGTAAAAAATTAACATGTCTCATTGCTGAATAGAGATCAGTGGAATTGGCTGAAATGTCTCAGGAGCCATAAATTTTTCAAGCAAATAAGTATGAATGTTTCGTATTCTAAAATAAACATGTTCTAGATTGTGAAATTTTTCAAAACTGGGCGAAATTCGATATAGTGGATACAGAATGACCACACATGTTCGGATCAATATTTTCTGAGAGTCGAAGAATGTCTTTTCGTGTAGGAAAGTAACGAACATGTTTCATAATTGCAAGCAGAGGAAAGAAAAGGTTGAAATTCAGCAGAACAGAATTGATAAATGTCCATAAGACAGGGAAACAGTGACATGCTGACAGGTTCTAGGTGAACATGTTCATCAATCTGACTGAGTCGAAATGCATCCGAAATATAGAAAAATGTTTGAGCCAGAAATTGTGGAACAATAGAAGACGAGACGATGTTCAATCACATTCATCCAGATACAAAACTCGTCAGACTTAAAACTATGAACATGTTCAAAAGTTGAACATGTTCCTCAAAATGACGATATAACCATATGCAGTTCACATGTAACACAAAATCATGAATGTTTGTATTAAACTGCGTCCCTGATCCAACTTGGAAAATGGACATGTATTCCATACAAAAGGTGATACACATGTTTTCGACTTCGTAAACAGTGTAACATCTCGATCAATCAGTTTTCGGTAGCAAAAAAGCCATTTCTGATTGAAATGAAACATCTTTTGGATACTGAAAGAGACATTCTCTCACGCAATGAACGAACATGTTCAAAATTCTCGTATAATCTCACAGCAGACGTGTTGAAAAGTGACGATATAACGCGATGCAGTTTCCACAGGTGGCAAAAAATTATGACAGTTTGCATCAAACTGCTTCACTGATCCAAATTGAAAAAATGAACATGTCTTTGTACAGAAAGTGATATTCATGTTTTCAACTTGGTAGAAAATATTTCTCGACCAATTATCCCATCGAAAAACACAAGAAATGTCTCCATAAAATTCAATGGTGTAGACGCATGTCCTCATTGAACATGTTTGAAAGCTCGAAATTTTCTCTAGGATACCCCAAATGATAAACAATTTTATTGTCGTATATGATAAAACATGTTTCGGGTGCCTATGGAGACATTTTCCAACAAAATGAACGAACATGTCCAAAGCACAAGTGAACATGACCAAATTCTAGGTAGTTTATCTCCGAAGTATTGAAAAATTTGCCTTGCCAAGTGGTTTATTCAAACATGAAAGACATTTTTTTTTAATATGATGCCATGTTCAAAATTGACAAGCGATCATTTAGCTTCTCGCACCAACAACGACTGTGACCGTTTTCTTGTATTTAAGTATACAGTGTATCTTCCGAATGTGTATATCAAGTAGCAAAGTGATTTACTTCCCGGAGATTAATCCACCCAGCAGTTTGAACTTTGGCGTAAAGTTTAAGCTCGACTCCCAGTGACGATGAGCTTGTACTCGGTGTTGTTGATTCGGTTTCACAAGCTTCGTTGCAAGCGGCTCAGTCTGGGATGGGGAGGGGGGGTTCTATCTCCTCTCGTCGAGGCAATCAGCGTAACACCTTTGTGTTACGCCGTGAAACAACAATTTTCGAAAGTTTAAACGCGACTCTGGTACACCGTCCCGTATAAATCCGAAATTCATGAACAATACCGAACACATGTATGTATATATATATGGTACACGAATCTGTTATCTGACTACAAAGGTTCCCGAAAATATGAAATACAATTTTATTTCTACTGATCAAACTTCATCGAATCATGAAAAAAAAACTCAGATAACGTTTCATGTTTTTCATGATTTTTTGTTGTTGCCAGTTTTAAGAAAATTTCAGCTTTTTTTTCTAATATGGCCTCGTGATAATTTAGGCACTCGGAGGTATCAAGTCGTTTTTGATATCGTGAAGATTAAAAGTTTTCCCAGAATTTAGAATTAGGAAACGGAATTGAGGGAAATGAAGTGAACTGAAAATAAGAACCGTCGCGTCGAACGTTTTCAGAATCTGAACCCGAGCAGCACCGAGCAAGGTTTAAAATACGACCACTTCTATTCGTCGTTCAGAGATTTTCCACCTGAAATAACTGCCGAATAATATCCACGTTTCAACGATTTTCAATTCCATCTATATTTAATCACCGTTTGCATGCTTTCAAGTCGGTTACACACACCTCGTTCTATACGAACGGATTTATTATTTTACTAGAATTCACTAAAATAATAGATTTCGAAACTTCGATATCGAAAATACATATTACAATCCTATTTACGATCCAAAAAAATTGTTGAAACTGAATGAGTTGGAGCAAAAATTAAAGTCTCTGTGCTTTCAGATTTTTTTTCTTCTATTCGAACCAATCGGGTCGCGGTAAACAACCCGAAACAATCAAAAAACGGTCTATATGACCAGATTCTGCATAAAAAGCACATATTTTGGGGAAAAAGCACGTATTTTGGAAAGAAGCACGTATTTGGAAAAGAAACACATATCCGAAAAAGCACGTATCTGAACAAAGCGCATGTTCGGAAAAAGCACATATTTTGGGAAGAACCAATTAAGCGCATGTTTGGAAAAAGCACATATTTGGGGAAGAAACACATATCCGAAAAAGCACGTATTCGAACAAATCGTATGTTTGTAAAAAGCACGTATTTGGGGAAGAACCACATATCCAAAAAAAGCACGTATTCCAATGAAAGTACATGTTTGGAAAAAAATCCAAAAGCAGCATATATTTGCAAAAAAACGCTTATCTGAAAAATGACTAGTCGAAGAAAGCACATATTTGAGAAAGATCAGATTGAAAAAACAAAAATCAAATATTCGAAAAAAAATCTCGTATTTGAAGAGAGCACAATGATACTCTGAAGAAGCACATATTCGAAAAATGTACGTTTTCGAGGAAAAGGCGCGTACTTTTAAAAAAAAGCACGTATTTGAAAATAGCATAGAATCTAAAAAAACACAATTGAGAAAGGCACATTCTTGGTAAAAAAAAAAGGCGCACACTTGGAAAAAGCACGTATTCGAAAAATAGCGTGTACTCGAAGAAAGCAAAAGATTACTTTGCGCTGCTACGATTGTTAACGACGGCTAATAATCGACGTGCTATCGAGGTGTGATCAATTTTACCCAGGGTAAACAGTCCCGCATGTTGGTTCGAGGTACATACATATCGATAGGTGTGAAAATTCACGGTTTAATCTCTTGATTGATTATCATACATTGAAGATTAATTTGCGATGAAATTTGATCCAATAATTCGCGTAATGATCACTACGCGTGCATGATCGAAGCCTGTTTCGATTATGAGTAGGTCACGTGTGACTGTAAAATTCAGGATATAATATCGATAACGTTGGATGGTATATGTGTATTTTATATATACATATATGTATATATAGTTGAAGCAACAGAGGAGAGAAATTTCTGATTTAATAAAGTTATCAGTGCCGGTAATTCGCGTTATCCCCTTCTCGCCAGAACTCCCTGGCTTAGTGTAATCGAGTTCCTTACAGAAAATCGAATCAGAGAGAGAAAGATATAGTATATACAAAATAGGTCCTCGATATTCCTACGTTTGGTGCCGATTTTCACATTGAACATATATTTCTTTTCTTTTCTAAATGGTTTGATAAAAAAAAAAATCATCAAGTCCTGCGATTTTTTCAAAATATTTTTATTAAAATCGTTCGAAATCGTTTGAAATTTCTTTTTTCAGTGTATAATGAAAGTTTTTTAAATTCTTCTTGATGTCTCCTGATTTTTTGTTTTATCGATTCTTCTTCAAGTTTCTTGGATTTTTTTAATTCGTTTTCGAAATCTCACGAGATCATTATCAAAGATTTTGAATTATTTTTTCTCATCTCAATCTTATGAGTTCTCGTAAAATTTGTTGGAAGCTTCTTGAAGTGTCGAAGAAATTTTTCAAAATCTTTTTTCAGTTCTACGAAATTCCTTTCAAGCATTTTCAAAGTCGAATTTGAAATTCCACTAAACGTGATTTTTTTTTCGATATCTATAAACTGTGAGAATTTTTTTTCTTCAATCTCTTCTGACGTCTGATGATCTTCCGAAGTTTCTCATAGTCTTCCAAATCCCCGAAGTCTTTGAAATTCTGTAGAAATCCCACAAATTCTCTAAAATCCTGAAGTCTGGCGCGGAGGTACTCGATTTTTCTCAGAGCTTGACCCCTTGGTTCGAACTTTTTTCGCCTCCCTCCGAGAAATCAATGATCAAAAGTTAATCAAGCTTTTAGATACGACATTATATCAATCCGAGGGTTACACCGGTGGATTCGAATGGTACCTACATCGGGGGTTTCGGGTTCTCAAACAAATTACATAACTTTTAATTGGTAAAGGAATTAATTATTCCGTTAAATTAATTAATGCAAGAATTTCAGTTGAAAAGAGATACTTCAATCCCTCCGCCGCAGAGCTTCTTCTTCTTCCCTTTTCATATTAATATCCCTCTTTCTCCTACCCCCGCACTTTTCTTTCTCTCATTATATCATAATTCCTCCACCCCACGACTCTGAGAGTCGAATTCCTAATTTATACATTTTCTCTCATTCCCTACAATACTTCAAGAAAAAGAAAAAAAAAAGAAAAATTCAGACAAGGGCGAATTATCATCAAGGCAACGGTATCAAATTATCAGGCTATTCAAGTCCCAAAGTCTTTTGAGGGTGGGGTCAGAGAGACGCGGCTATTGGTCACAGAAAATTGTCGACTTTTTCCCCCAAGAAAATTCAAATTAGGTATCGAGACAAAAATCGGAGATCAATGGAAAGTTTGGTAGAATCTCGTCGAATTTTATTTTGACCATAGAAAAAAAAGCAGCCCCTAATGGATCCCCCCCAAATAGATATAATTTCTAATGTAATCACGAATTTTGTCCCTCCTTGTCAATAATCAAGTCCATATAATCGATTCTAAAAATTTGCAATAATGAACTCGAGGCGAGGGGTGAACCACTCCGAAAAATGGCGTACACCAGATGGACTTCACGGGACTTCAAGGACTTCATTGGACTTCTGGAACTTCACACACTGTTGTACACCGGACTTCAAGAGTGTTTCACCCCTCGACTCGAGTTTTTTTTTCAAGCAAGCAAAGAAGAAGCTCGTAACTCGATACCCGGGGAAAAAGGACCCTTATAGCCGGATTATACTCGGAATAAGAAAACAAAGGAAAATGGGCATCGATCTGGTAGTGGACTTTGGATTAAGGGTTAGAGAGACCCTATCGGTACATGGATGAAAGTTCATGGGGGGGGGGGGGGGGGGGGGCACAATGGCACTGATTCGATGCTGTTATTTGAACCGTTAGAAAAGTATTTTTCCTTATTATTTACACATACGATACAATGCCTATCCTATGAGGTTTCCCATGGGAAAGGAGCTGGGCACCAAAAGGTCAGTCATATATACTCTCGGTGATAGATCATGGTTAGCCTGACCCTTGGAGGAAGGGAGGAATGGGGGGTTGCACTCCTGGCCGTAAGACTTATCCGTAACATTCTCAATTATCCGTAGGGATAGCGACCATCCGGTTTTACCCGCAGTTTTCCCCTGGGATTTTCATCCGCCACAGAAACCAGCAAGTCTCTATATACCTACGAGGTCCCTACGTATGCTGACCGCGAAACTTTCCCTTATAATTAAATCATTAATTAGCTACTACCTAACGTATACTCTTACTCGACTTTGTTTCTCTGGGTTTTCCTTTTTTTTTTGTATTCTTCTTTTATTAGCCTCTAGGTGAACGATCCGTGAGGCACATTTTTAGTCTTCCATTTTGTCTAGATAAGAAGTAATGATTTTCTTTGAAGTAGAAAATTATTGTATGGTCAGACGATATTTTAGTAAATCGAAGATTTTTTTTGGCGATAAAATTATATGAAAATGTGCGAATTTAATTTAATGACGCTCAAGAAAATGAGGGAATAGAAAAGTGGAAAACGTTTGATAGGAAATGGAAAATTAGAAGTCAAGGGTGAAAGAAAGTCAAATATCTATATGGACAAATGAGAAATTTATGATTGAAAGATCAGAATGGAGAACGGAAAATAGGAAATCGAAAAGGAAAAGTAGAAAATGTGTCACGAAGAAAGAAAAATCATAATTAGGAAAATCGAAGAAACTGAAACTAAAACCTGCGAAATGGAAAGTTAAGAATATAGAATGGAAAATGTGGAAAATGGGAAATCAAAAGTGGGAAAATGAAAAATGAAAAATGGTGAATCACAAAAGGAAGACAAAGAAGTTTGTGGTAAGAAAAAAATCGCACCTTGACGTATGATGACCGAAGCTTGAAGTCATAAAATTTTACATATCACTCGGAAAAGCGGCAAGAAACGTCATATGTACCAACTAAGTGACACCCGGTGAGTTGAATGACGGAATAAGGTCGACGAAATCTTATTTACTTCAAATAAAAGAAGAGTATCTACTTTTCTCACCTTCAGCTTTAGCTCGAAGTTTTTCAAATCTCACGTCAACATCCTTCGCATAATCCTTATCACCACGTTTCTCGAAGTTGGATAAGTTGCAAGCTCGTTCCGTAGATACTGTCACATAACACCCTGAGCTTTCAGAATTTAGATGAAATATCATGGAATCAAGTTCACTATTGATTTCCAGTTTAATTGTGAGAATATCTATCCTTCTATTTCCTCAAAGTTCATGAAAGAAAAGTTGTGATGAATTGAAATCTGCTTTGCGGTTGAACGAGTGAGTAAATGGGGTTTGTTTTAAGCTCCAAGTATATACATATATAAAGCCTCGAAGTTTTTGAACGTCATGACGATCGGAGAAGCTGGCGGATAGACGATGCCAAACTTTTAATGCCAAAGTAATTTGGCACTTTAAAGTTTGACCGCAGAGCTTTCGCGTAGCTTCATCCAGGAAATTACAACGCGGCTCTTCCGACTGTTCATACTTGCCACTACCTTCTCGTCAACGACTTTGAGACACGTTGACTTAGACTTACTTTGGTTTCGTGCAACGCCCATGGGGGAGATAAAGCTCTTAATTATCGAGCTTGCGAGAAATCACCTCATGTATTCAAAATCATAACGTCTGAATGTGAGAATCGAAGAAGCAACAAAACCACTGAGCTTGCGAATAAATTCGTCTGATTATCGAGCTTGCAAAAATATCACAAGCTCAGCATAGTGACAGAGGAAAAATTGCATGTGGAATATCATAGATTATAAATTTCGCACTGACAAATCGGGATAACAAACAAGACCCCTGAGCTTGCGGACTGATATCGATTCGATTATTGAGCTTCTGGAGGAGTCACGAGCTCTGATGGAGAAAATCAGGGAAGCACCTTAAAAGTTCGGACTCTAGAAAATTGAATTCGATTATCGGGAAATCAAACGAAACCTTCAGCTTAAAACTGATACTGAATCCATGAAAGAGCTTGCAAAGAGATCCTGAGGGCCTGAATGATGAAGAAAACAAAGTTCTGAGAGCACCTACAAAATTCTATACCAGACACTTTGTATTGAAGAATCTGAATACTGAACAACAATCTCGAGCTTGCGGGAAGTTTGCAAGCTCTGACGGTTCGAAAAAGAAGTTAAGAGAGCACCTCGGGTATTCGAGAAAAATCTCGATACAGAAATTGGAACATCAAACAGAACCGTGAGCTTGCAACTGAGATTGAACCAACTATGGAGCTTGCGGAAGGGTCACAAGCTCCAAATGACAGAGAATGTTTCGAGAACATATCGTACCTATTCTACGCAAGAAACTTTAAATCGAGAGGATGAAATTCCAAATCTGAGCTTGCAGAGAGCTTGCAGGCTCTGGGTGACCGTTAACAAGTCATGGGGGTACTACAATCATTCGAATATGAATATCGGTGGATTGAACAAAATTCTAAACTTGCAACTGCGAATGAGCCAACTATCGAGCTTGCGGACATGTTGCAAGCTCCAAGTGACAAAATTGAGCTGAGAAAGCGTCTCTAATCTCTGATACCTAAAGTTTGGACTTCAGAATCTGAAGAATCACGTGAAATCCTGAGCTTGCGGATAGGTCGCAAGCTCTCAGAAACAAAAATAATTAAAAAAAATTCGCCTCAAATATTTCGAAACAGAAAATTCAATTTCGAATTTAGAAATATCAAACAAAACTCTGAGCTTGCGGATGGGTTGCGAGCTTTCAGGGATAAAAAAGTTGGAAAAATTTGCCCTAGACATTCTGAACCGGAAATTTGTACGTCAAATTTTGGAAGACCTAACTGAACTCTGAGCTTGCGATTAATAACGAACTAGCGAGTTAACGAAAAGCTCTGTACGTTGCGGGTGGCATCTGATAATTACTTCATCAGTGGCTAGAGAAAGGAATCATTTCGTTTATTTGGAACGTATGTAATTAGCCCGTGTTTAAAGCTCGGCGTATTCTGACACAGCGAGTTGGCTTTCGGGCCGTTGGATTCGGACTTCGGTTGAGGTTTGTTAGCGGTATAGGGCGATTCGTACACGTATCTGCATCGTTGCTTTCGCTCCAATTTACCAACTGCACACATACGTACGGACGTATGTACATGTACATATACCCACGCGTATTATACTCATAAATTCTTTCTTGCTTTTAAAACCGGCTGCCTCGACTCCCCCGGTTTCGGACGGGCCGCCTCCTCACCTCCGCACTGCAATTTTGTGCCCGTTCCAGATACCGGCTAGCGCTGTTAGCCACCAACGAAAAGCTCATTTTTTTTGTCTACCAACTGCAACGATTTTACGGGTCAAAAGTCAACCGCCACAGTTGTATTACCACTCACGTTATTCAAACGTACGTTCAGAAAATTACATACATTCGTAATGGCAGAGGTAAAAAGAATGATAGAAATCAAGAAATTGAAAGAAAAACTGACCTCTATACTCTAGCCAGTAGAACCACGAAACAATAGGATTTGAAATCATAAAAATCCAGACATTTATTCGAGTCTGTTAAAGAGTGGAAGCAGCGCAAAAAATTCTGGAACAAATGATGAAATAAAAAGCTCAAGCATGTCTTCAATGGGATTAAAGTGAAACTAGATTTGACAAAAGGAAAAATGTTTTTGAATTGACGGAGAGACTCATAATCTCTGAGATAAACTATGTATAATCATGAGCTTTATTGAAACTTTAGAAAAAGCTCATCATTTTTCAGAAAACGGTTTTACAAATTTGGTTAACTTAGGTTAGGTCAGGTTAGGAATATAGTTTTATAACATTTGTTGTGCCATTATAAACAATCGACGGTAAATATCGAAAACTGGAAGCCTCAAATTATATTCAGGGATCCTAATATATTAATTTTTTTTATATCAATTTTTCATGGGGATTTTCGACGGGTTCTTGAAAAGAAGCCGATCACAGGAGTATTCAGACTATTTACGACCGTAAATATCGGAAACTGGAAACCTCAAATTAAGACCAGGCATCGAGATGCTTCGAAAATTCAATTTTTCAGCCTATCAACGTATATTACTTTTTTTTATATCAATTTTTTATTGAGAGTTTTGACGGTTTCTTCAAAAGAAGCCGATCAACGGAAGATTCAGACCATTCACAACGGTAAATATCGAAAACTGGAAGCCTCAAATTAAGACCAGGCATCGAGATCCTTTTTTTCGTGAATTCAAATCGTACACAATTTTTGTTGCTCTTTTTTTGGACGAACATGGGAAAAAAAGTAGGAGAAAAAGAAGGAAAACGAAACATGATTCTTGAATAGTTTCAATAACGCGTCCACTTCGTTCGTCGAATCAATATCAATGAGGAGGAGCGTGTAACATCGACAGGATTTTCGAGGGCATGGAGCAAATAGCGAGTGGCGAGTAAAGGGATGAGAACGAGGGGTATATATGACTCGGTTCGCAAACGAACCAATCGTAAAAAAACTTTTCCAATAGAGTTCTTTAACGAAACTATGCGCCGCTCCGATGCGATCGGTTGGGTCATATAGCCGGGTAGAGCAGAGGCTAGAGGCAGCCTCAGAGCGAAGAGAGTTTGCCACGAAGTTCGGCTTTTCTGTATGTACTACATAAACATCGTGTGTGCTTTTCACACATATACATGTACATATGTATAAATGTTTAGTAGCTGCAGGCTCTTTCCATCCTCCAAATAGTAGCAGTAAGCTCGATCCCATTCGAATTTTCAATTCCCAGATTCCGTTTGCAAGCTTTTGTACCGAGCTGATATTCAGTGTCCGAACTCTGCCAAACGGGTAAAATAATAATGCTGAAAGTGTAGAAAGTTTCACAACTTTGGTAGCGGATGAACTAGAAAAGCTCGTCAATGATTCGAATCCTGGGATAATTGATCGATATTTGGCACCAAGTTTTTTCGGTTCACTTTCGTTTTGGTTCGTCAATCATTGAGCTTGCAGCAAATCTCCGAATTACAGTTGAAGAAGCACTTAGAATATTCGAAAATCAAAAACAACGAAACGAAAAGTTAAAATATCAAACAAAACTCTAGAGCTTGCGGAGTGGTCGCAAGCTCAGAGTGACAAAATGGTCGAAACAAGCACCTTGAGCATTAGAAATCAGATATTTTGAATTTGAACACTGGAAAAACTGAAGAAACTCCTCAGCTTGCAGGTGAGATTGATTCAACTATCGAGCTTGCGGAAAGGTCGCAAGTTTCGGGTGACAAAAAAGTGTCAATATCAGCAAGAATATCCTAAATCAATATTCCAACGGAAGATTCTAAAATCGAAAAATCAAACCAAATTCTGGAGCTTGTGACCTTCGGCAAGCTCTGCGCCAAAAATTTGAAGGAAGAATTTGGCTAATCCGAAATCAGGGATTTCCAATCTGACAATTTGGAAGATCAAACAAAGTTCTAGGCTTGCAGCTGAGATTATCAATCGTAGAGCTTGCGGATAGGTCGAAAGCTCTGAGTGAGAATAAAGATCGAGAAAGCATCTCGATCATCAGAATTCAGAAATTGGAAACCAGAATATTAGAATACTTAATACTTCTGAGCTTGCAACTGAGATCAATACAACCGTCGAACTTGAAGAGAATTTGCAAGCTCTAGATGGAAAGACAGTTGAAATTGCACCTAGAATAAT
>JAFFZH010013591.1:0-10502 GCA_018420115.1 Euura saliciscinereae
TCTAAATCTGTTTGAAAAGTTATTGTTCGAATAACTGGAGAAGAATCACACTGTTTCTCTAACCTCGCACATTGTTTACAATCACTTGATTCTCCACAGGGTCTGCGTGAGAGTGCATCAGCATTACCGTGAAGCTTACCCGGACGATGCTGAATCTCAAAATCATAGATGCCTAACGTTTCAAGCCAACGGGCCACTTGTCCTTCAGGATTTTTGAAAGAAAGCAACCAGCGCAACGAAGCATGGTCTGTACGAATCAAAAATCTCCTCCCGTACAAATAATGATGGAAGTGACATATCGTCTTAACAATAGCTAACAATTCCCTACGAGTCACGCAGTAATTTCTCTCAGGTTTGCTGAGAACTCTACTGTAGAATCCGACCACTCGTTCTAAACCTTCCTGAACTTGAGACAAAACCCCCCCGATGCCACACAAGGAAGCATCGGTGTCTAAAATGAAAGGAATTCCAGGCAGGGGAAAAGCTAAAACAGGAGGCGTTGTGAGCCGAACTT
Source organism: Euura saliciscinereae (assembly GCA_018420115.1). NCBI lineage: Eukaryota > Metazoa > Arthropoda > Insecta > Hymenoptera > Tenthredinidae > Euura > Euura saliciscinereae. Next base: position 515 of record JAFFZH010013591.1, read on the forward strand.
TAAGCTCAAGAAAAGCTGCCTCACAATCAGAAGTCCATTCGAACTTGACCTTCTCCCCAGTAAGATGATGCAAGGGCCGAGCTATGGTTGCAAATCCCTTAACGAACCGCCTATAGTAGGTACAAAGCCCTACAAAACTTTGTACGTCAAGTTTAGATTTTAATTGAGGCCAGTCTCGAATCGCCTTGATTTTATCGGGATCTGTCTGAATTCCTTCTGACGACACGACGTGACCTAAGAATTTAACTTCCTTACGAAAGAGATGACACTTCTTTGGGCTCATCTTTAAATCGACCAACAATAATCTTTCGAAAACCTTCTTCAAATTCTGAACCTCTTCTTCAAAGGTATTGCCAAAAACAATTATGTCGTCCAGGTATACGAGACAGATCTTTCCTACTAGACCTTGCAAAGCTGTTTCCATGACTCGCTCAAACGTAGCCGGAGCGTTACACAAGCCGAAGGGCATGACTTTGAATTGCCAGAGGCCACCTAACCCGGTTACAAAAGCGGTCTTTTCTCGATCCTCAGGGTCCATTTCAACCTGCCAGTAGCCGCTCTGTAAATCGATAGTCGAGAACCAAGAGGCTCCAGCTAAGAGATCTAGAGTCTCATCAATTTTCGGCAACGGATAAGAATCTTTTTTGGTTATATCATTCAACTGTCTATAATCTATGCAAAACCTCTTGGTTCCGTCCTTCTTATTCACCAACACAATCGGTGAGGCCCAGGGCCCTGAAGAAGGCTCAATCACGTCACTGTCTCGCATATCTGAGACCATCTTTTCTACTTCTGGCCGTCCGTTAAGCGGGAGCCTACGAGCGCCTTGTTTAATTGGATCCGAGTTCCCTACATTAATTTTATGCTTCACCAAGGTGCATCTGCCAATATCTTTTGAATCCTTCGCAAATGCGTTCCGAAATTCATTCAACAAACTGACCAAACCCTTCTGTTGTTGAGTGTCCAATTCTGCGGATGAATCTTTTAGCAACTTCCGGAGATACTCAGGGACAGCTGAGTCGGGAATCTCGACTACTTCGATTATATCCGGTGAATCGAAAGGAACAGAAACTAACTCGTCGAAGACGTTAATCGTTGGTTGTGACGTTGTAGGTAGAGGAGTCTGGGATTCTAATTGACTATCTCGCCCAAGACCCCTGACAGTTGAAGAAAAACCCGATCCGCGAAGCAAAGGCTCTGAATATCGCGTGGTTTGTAAAGAAATTGCTTTCCCGTCGGAGCAAAGAGTACTTTCCTCGGTTGAAATCAGGCATTTGTGTTTTGACAGAAAATCTATCCCCAGAATCCCATCGTCCTCGATATCCGCCACAAAGACTTCGTGGGAAGAATGGATACAACCTTCCACATTTACTTCAACAAACGCTTTGCCTAAAACAGGAGTCGCTTCTCCTGTGGCCGTGCGTAAGGCCGAGCCAGAAGAGTACGGGTGTGAAGCCGAACCTAACAGATCTGACCGAACGACGGTAACCTCGGCGCCAGTGTCTACCACCCAAAGACAGTTAACACCGTCAACCGAGCCCTTCGCGTACAACCCGGACTGATGAAGACCACGCACGACGAAGTGTGTGAAAGGAGGGCAAAGGAGGGTATTAGTGGAAGATAGCTTCTGCCCTGCGAGGCTACTTGAGTCTAGTTTTTTGGAGGACTTGGACCACGGTTATTCCCGCGAGAATCAGGTCCGCGCGAAGACGAAGGCTGACGGTACTGATATTGGTTTTGATCAGACCCGTCCCGGTTTCGATTATCTTGTCTATCGCGCTACGAATTATTAGTGTCCATCTGTGTATTTTCTGTATTGGCTAGGTGCCTTTTCAACGCATAACAACTTTGAGCATCGTGCCCCCTCCTCTTGCAATAAATACAAGTTTTAATAGAATTTCGGCTTTGTTGCCTGTCGTTATAATTCCCGCTATTTCGGAGGGAGTTGGATTGGCCCTGTTGCGACCTAGGAGTGGAAGATGGTTTTTCAGAGATCTCCACTGGTGGAGTGGGTTTTTCCTCAGCGATCTGTCGGATTCGCTGAGATCCCATATCTTCCCGGTTGAGAATCTCTATCTCCAATCCCCTAACAATTGCGTCGCGAAGGGTAGGCGGTTTAGCCATCTTCAAAGCATGCTTGGTAGTAGGATCGGCAATCGCGTTTATGAATCGCGCACAGGTTAATTTGTCCCGGCTAGAACCTAGACAATCGGGAATGGCACTACGCGCCAATCGCTCCAGATCATGTCCAAGAGTGGCCAAATCCTCTCCCTTTTTTTGACGCCGGTTCTCAAATTGGGTGAAATAGAGTTCAGAAAGATGCTCCTCACCGAAACGTAATTTCAGAGCGGTACAGATTTTATTGTAGTCGCGTGCATCTATATCGGTTAATGAGCTCAACGCGCTCAGAGCATTCCCCCTTAACGATGCAGTTAAAGTTGCGGCCTTTTCTGCGGATCCCCATTTATTTAATTCGGCAATCATTAAGAATTGACGTTCGTAGATGGCCCAGGGCGTCGAGCCATCATACGTGCTAGGACGTACGCTTTGGGAGCTTCTGAATTGAGTCTCAGGGAGTTGAATTGTGGGTGATACCACTGTTTCGACGAGTTCGGGTTGGGGGATTCCACCGGACAAAGAGTTTATTGCTTCCTTAGTCGCGGTGGCAATCAACGATTTCAAGCTCTCGCGGTCTAAAACAATTTGACCGCTCTGAGGATCGGAGGTGCGTTCAACAGGAGCACCTTCCCTCACTAGGTTACGAGGTTGGGTTTCACTTCCACTCCTGGCGCAAAATGCAACATAATTATCAGGTAACAAGGACACATTATGGACGTCTAGGTTCCTAGCGGTAGAATCCTGGGCTGGTCGTACAGGTACTCGGACGGCTTCCTCTCGTGTGACATTAGCTGTGGGAAAATATCTGACGGTCCTAGGACTACATCTATATACAACTGCAACATACAACTATCTACAACTGGTCCCTACACGGAGTGGAAGTTCTTCGACATCCTCTCGGCTAAAATTGATCGCTGGGCCTGTCTCTACGTTTCTACGGCTAACGACCTGGTCGAATCGTAGCGCATCGCCACTACAGACTTGCGTCTGTAGCTCTGGTGTGAGCGGTGCCGGCGGCATCTCCCGGTTGGGACCAGGTCGGTGTAAAAATTGTGGATCTGACCTGGGTGCCTCGGCGGGCACAAAGCGGCTCGAAACCCGGTTCGGAGGTGTTGTGAGGCCTCTTGGAGACGGTACCGGTCGTTCTCCCCGTACTGAGACTCCGCAGCCTTCTACATGTTCCAACCGACGTCGAAGGTCGTCCTGCTGTTGTTGCAAGTCGTCCTGTCGTCGTTGAAAATCGGTCTGGAGTCGTTGAATCATCTGCTGTCGTTCTTCCTTCTCTCGCTGTAGCTCGAGTCGGCGAACTTCAACTTCCGATTGTCGTTCATCCCTCTCGCGTTCTAATTCGAGGCGCTGAACTTCCAGATCGCGTTTTCGCTGTTCTCTCTCTCGTTCTAACTGGATTCGTTGCATCTCGATCGTCTGCTCAAATTGTTCCTGAGTACTTTCAGATTCCAGGCGACGGAGTTCAAGCTCGAGTCGCCGATTCTCTCGTTCCTGTTCTTGAGCGAGTAACCGTTCTTCTGTAATCTTTGCAACTTCAGCATTCAATTGATTGCTGAGTTGACGCTGCACCAAAAGTTGATGTTGTTGTAGTAAGTCTTGGACTGGGAGTGTCGTAACGTTTTCTCCTTCTCCAGAAAGCGGCAGCTGAGACCGTTGAACATCAGGAGTCGCGGACGTCGCAGGCCCTTGGGTTGCTGCGGCAATCTCGTCGATCTCCGATAAAACAGATTGGAGCTCGCGTGTGCGCCGAGTAGTGCGTCGCTGCTTGGGCGGAGACGGTGCTACCGGTGCTGCGTTCTCTTCATTCATCATATTTTGTAATCGTAGTCGCTTGTAGTCGTTTTTCTGGTCACCTCCTCTTTCACTCACAAAATCACCAATTACCGGATCAGGAAGAATCCCACTTCTGACACCAATGTAACGAAGGATGGGACCTTGTCACGAATAAATAAAGGGTTCTCCCGAAATGATAAAGGCGACACGTGATACCAAGTTTAAGGTGCAAGAAATTATATGTTTATTCAGCAAGTGAATATACGTGTTCAGAGTTTAAAGTCTGGGACAAGACTGTTTTCACAATAATGCTGGTCGTCGAAGCGACCAGAAGATTCAGTTATTTCTCTTCAGTTATTTAACATGAGAAGATTGTACTTCAAAAGCTACACATCCAGTGTGTGAGAAGTCAGAGGGCCCCTCCGTTACAATATGTATATATCTATATGCCTATGTACAATATGTACATATATGTATGTATATGTACTATACACACATACAGTCGTATATACACTGTTTAAAAAGCGGGCAAAAATGGATTCATTTTTGCCCGCTTATTCGAGCCGGTCAAAAAAAGGTCACTTTAGGCCCGCTTAATAGGTCAAAAAAACGCAGAAATCGTGCATGTGTTACAAAAAACTACTAAAACTACTTTCCGCGCGCACAAATGAACTCATGCAACACTGAACCCGTGTGAGCACAGTCCTCGGAAAGCAGTCTTCAGGACTAAAACAGAGTGTTGTTTATTCAGGAATGTGAAAATTTAATCAATTTCTCATTTTTATCACAATATTTCCTTTTATCTATATTCAACTAATCGATTGAGAAGTAACTTATGAAAATTTAGATTATGCTTTTCAAGCCTAAAGTTATGGTATGTTATGAATAGGTAGGTCAATTCCAGCTATTTACCTGAAGTCCCTTGCATGATAACAATCTCACTATGGACACCTATTGAATACTTCGTGCGAACATGCCCTTCGCATGTCCTCTGCAGCGCGAGCTTTACCACTCACGATCAGTGTTGCCGCGTCCAGACAATCCCATTACACCGTGGCCGTCACACGCATATCACCGGCCAAAGTATAATAGACGTAGTGTCTTCTGATTCTCTGGGAGAAGCGTTTATTGAATTGAACACGGAACCATTTTCGGATTTCTTGAAAGTATTGTAATGCCGCGTTTGACGAGTTGGGTGTGGAAATACTGTCAACGATCCGAACTCGGTATTGAAGCCACGTGCAAGCTTTGCGACGAAGTTTTGCAAACAAAAGGTTCGACGACTTCGCTCATTAGGCATCTCCAAGTGATACATGGGTATACAGCTGAGCAAGACGATGATGAAGATGACGACGAAGTTCCTCGAAAACGCAGCAGGTAAGCTCGTGTTTTCGATCGATGTTTTGATGACGAAAAAGAGAAGTTGTTCAAATCACCCCGAAACTAAAAAGATAAGTGTTCTCTAAATTTGATATATCGTTTACGCATGAGCAACCTCACTGCATTGTTGATGTGAAAAATAATATAATGTTATGAAAGAGTTCAGTATGTCATTCATCATATGATATTTCTTAAATTTTGTCAAATATGTAACACATCACATAATATATCATAATAGGCACGAATCATCAGATGTATCGTATCAAAAATCATATGGCCAACCATATAGCTCATCATGTAATTGGTTTCACATTATATTCGATCTAATGTCATGCTTGTATGATCTATTTTTGTGCTTTCTTGCATATTCTATGAAGTCCATGATAATATAAATCGTATAATGAACATGCGAAATTCTTTTATAACATTATGTGATTGATCACATAAACATTTTCAGTAGGTAGTAACCGTTCGTCCGACGATATCTCAAGAATCGATGATTGAGTTTTTATAGAAATAAGTACCTTTAGATTTTTCGGTTTGTGATTACGAATCTTAATTTGGAATATGTTTGAATTTCGAAAGGCCAGATTCAAGATAGTGGTCCAAAAAGGAATATTGACAATTGTAATAATTGGAATATTGAACATTCAATTGTATTTTTTTTTTTTTTAATTGCGTTTCTCGATCATTTCCACACTTCAAAGAATTTCACATAAATGATCAATAATACTCTTCGCAGGGAGGATATAACTTAGGAATTGAGTGACCTAATAATTATTAGGGCTACAGTAATTAAAATTAATTACTTCATTTCGACTCAACTTTCCAAATCTGGATTAATGATCTTTTTCCCACATTGGTCAATAGTTCACCCGAATCCAAATGGATGTTTGAAAATTTCAATTCATCATAATTCCTCTTAATTCAAAATAATTCACGATAATTTGTGTGAGCTACGATTTTAATTCGAATTGATTCTCGTTGATTCGGTTAATTATCAGTTATTTATTATTTATATCATTCCGCATCGATTCACTAATTTTTCAATACTTAGTTCGTTCTCATTAATTCAGGTGAATTCGAATTATTCAAATTCAACTACTTATTCTACACTCGATTCTTTGAATTCGAAATAGATCGGAGGGGAAACGAGACTGTTCTTTCGCATCTTTTGATTTTCGAGAATTCATTTGTGAGTTCGAATCAAAGCCACGTCATGATTGAGGCTGGAACCAAATCCGTGATGAAAATATCGAAATATCATTACAGATAAAAAAACTAAATAAGTAGAAAATAGTAAATCCAATGTGACAGGCCACATAACAGTTTCTTTTCTCACTCTGTCATCCTTAAACATATTTTGAATGATTACGCTTTTGCGAACAACTTTTTTCTGTCAAACATTTTGTGAAAATACTTCTTAGGGTTTGAAAAAATTTCGTGGAATCATTTTTTCTTGTGATACTTATCCTTTTAAAATTGTCATAATTTTTGTCACAAACATTCACGTCGACAGCTTGAAGAGTATTTTTTCATCAACCCCTCTCGTTCCCTTAGTCTGTGTGCCAGTTATACGATTGGATTTACCCTTTGTTTTTCTCTCTTGTCGTATCGATTTGAAATGAATTTTGAATTATCTGATGTGACGTTGAATGATTCGATCTCAAATTCTCAAACTATCCAGGTACGCTGATGAACACGAGGATCACACCATGGATATCGAGGTCAACGAATCCATCCCAGTCCACCAGCCTTCGACATCCCGTGTACGCACTGCAATGGAAGTTGAGACTACTGATGAATCGAACGATGCATCCTCGCATAATCCGCAGCCATCTACCCCGCGCCAAAATGATCAGCCACCTGCGGATAACGCTATGAGTGAGCCCGAAGTTCCGCCCAGAACCAGGCCTGCATCGAGGTCTGCTTATCGTGGACGCGTACGATCTGTGGCTGGCGGCGCTCGACCAGATCGTCCATGTAATCGAGATCGAGCAGAGTTGATCACGCAAAGTTTAACAAAGTTGGTCGTGGGCGACATGTTACCATTATCGTTCGTCGCCAGCAAATGCTTCCGCGATTTTATGGAGATCTTGGAGCCAAGTTACAAGGTTCCTTGCGTGCAAAATTTGAAAAATAGATGCACTTACTATACGACCAAATGTCAACAAAAATTGCTGCACAGCTGTCTGCTGCAACATCTATGGCTTGGACCTCAGACTGCTGGTCATCACGAAGCCAGGATTCGTACATTACTGTCACGACGCACTTCCTCGATCCAAGTTGGACGCCGAAATCTTACACTCTGGCTACGGAAGGACTGAACGAGAAGCATACAGCTGCCAATTTGACTGCCAAGCTCCACAGCATCATGACCGAGTGGAAGGTGGTCGGGAAAGTGAGTACTGTCGTTACGGATAACGCTCCAAACGCAAAAAATTCAGTCAGAGATTTAGACGATCTCCTAATTTACAACGGAGTTACCTGCGCAGCGCATACCCTCCAACTATGCACAACAAAAGCCTTCAAATCCGAAGCTTTAGCAGTAGTTTGTGAGAAAGCTTCGAGAGTTGTCGGTCACTTTCGCCATTCGAACATCGCTTCAACTGCGTTGGAAAAAAAACAAGATCAACTTGGCATAGCCAAACTGAAATTGATGCAGAGCGTTACTACGAGATGGGACAGCACTTACGCCATGATTGATAGATTGCTGACAAATAGGAGTCCTGTAATGAACGTTCTATCGGACCGGGCTGTGACAAGCACTGTTATGGCCGAACGCTTGGAGATTTCCGAACGGGAATGGTTAACGATGGAAAAATTGCGGAAAGTTTTGAAGCCATTGCAAGTAGCAACCACAGTTCTATGCAACGACTTACTCGCGCCTAGGTCAATGGTACGGCCTATCGTTTTCACCCTGCGTAACAATCATCTGCAAGAATCGGCTGAGGACGATCGTATTATTGAAGCGATGAAGGCAACCTTGCGCAATGAACTAACCGTGAGATTTGATCTCAATTATGATCCGGCCGAAAATGTCAATGCAAGGCAAATAGCAAGCTTCCTAGATCCTCGATACAAGGATTTGCTAGTTGAGAGTCCGCAAGCTCGAATTGCTACAAGATTGTTTGTGCGTGGTCTCTTCGGAGATGATGTGGCCGAGGAAGGACCAGATGGAAACGCCGAAACAGCCATGGATTTCTTGTTCAAATCGGCACCGAGACGTCATACAGTTCAAGCGCAGGTGGATATGTACCTGATTGAGCCACAAATCAGCCACAATTCAAACCCTTTCGAATGGTGGGCAACACGGGAGAAGCGATACCCGGCTCTGGCAGATCTAGCACGACGATATTTGTGCATTCCTGCGACATCGGCGAGCTCCGAACGAGTATTTTCGACGGCTGGGAATATTGTTAACCCAAAGCGAAGCTGCTTACTTCCAGAAAACGTCAACCTCTTAGTTTCGTTATACCAAAATCGAGCACTTTTGTAGCTGATCATACTTTTAGGTTAACGCATTTGTGAAATTGTGTCCGCCGATTTATAGTTGTATAGTTATTTGCAATAACCGATATCGAACACAATTGTTGCTGTACGGTGAATTTTCCTTGTATTTTTTCTCAGTATTTTAGAGGTCGTGTTTTTATCGCAAAAAAATCATTGTTCTATACATGAAATAAGAAAGGAAAAAAATTTGTTGTATTCCTAAAACTGCAGGTCAGAATAATGGTATGTAGTACCTGTGTGATCAATTGATATTGATTAAACCATGGGACCAACATAATTGTATCGTCCATTTTTTAATTTCATGTAACCTGATCACACCTATTTATTCGATTTAGAAATTTCAATCTAATGGCTGCATTTTTGTCGCTTGGTTAGCCTCACCTTGATATGGTAAAATCATACTGTAGCATCTGTTATTTTCATGTAAAAGTTAATTGTGCTATTGGCTACAAGTCATACGTGCGTTGCAATATAACTAAAAACCACAGAATTATTTTCATATTGAGGGAGTCAGTGCGAAGATTTGATTGATAAATATAAAAGATAATGTTTGGCGATCAGTTTCGAGATCTGACGTCATTAAGTTATCACGAATAACCCACGAGGGCCGTTGTCAAACATTTATGTCGCCGTGGACCACAAATGCTAGTAGTATTTTAGCTTCCCTAGGTATAACCGTACTTGTTATGTATTCCAAAATATACGTGCACAATTCGAGAAATAAGTCGACGTCATCCATAAATATTTCTGGTTTGCAAATTTTGACCACTTTCGTTGTAAGAAAATATCTGAACTATAAAAAATATTGAAATGTATATTCACCATAATTATAACGACTGCTGTTTTGACAGCAAGGAAAATTGATGTTTCGAATTCAACTGTACTCGAACTGTTCGGATACTCGAAATATTCGGATATGCGAACTACCCGAGTACTCGAACCACCCGAATATCCGAACTACCCGTATACGCGAACTACTCGGATGCTCGAACTACTCGGATGCTCGAACTACTCGGATGCTCGAACTACTCGGATGCTCGAACTATCCGGATATTCGAACTATTCGGGTTTGAAGTTTCGGATCCCACGGATCCGGATATCACGGGTATTCGAACAGTCGGGTAGTTCGGATTTACGTATGAGCCCTAAGTCCTTCCCCCGGAAACCTTAGTTTCCAACTAGAGAGGCCTAATAG
>JAFFZH010013592.1:0-48017 GCA_018420115.1 Euura saliciscinereae
GACGGCAGATCGTAGGTCGTGGAGTCGCTGCCTCCCTATAGAACGATAGGCGAGGCAGGTGTCCCGACGGCAGATCGTAGGCCGTGTAGTCGCCGCCTTCCTATAGAACGATAGGCGGGGGGGGTGACTTGGTGGTAATGGTAAGGGCGAGGGTGGGCTAAAAGAGAGTCTGAATTAACGATGTCCTCGTGAACGCCGTACGTGAATGATGTTTAGCGTGATGACGTTGGAGCGGCGAGAGAGAGATAGATAGGGAGAGAGAGAGCCGAGATCGGCGGGGTCCGATGTTCCCGTCCCTGGCCTCGAACTGTTGTTACGTGACTGCCGGCTATAGACCGATAGTTGAGGCAGTAACACAAACAAAAAAATGTGTGAGTAGCCTGCTGTATTAATTCATGCCACTTAATTCACAAATATTCATCATTACATTAGCCCTGCGGGATGAACCACGAGATTAAAAAAAAATTGTGGCAAAAAATTGATGTGCTGTGAATAATTTACTAACATCAAATAATCATTCAGGATCAAATCACTCAAAAATCCAAAAATGACTCTTCAAATGACAAAATTTTTGGTATTCTTTTCTTTAATCGGAATTATCAAATAATGACGTAGGTAATTTTTTTGAGAACTGCTAACAAGCTCATTTTTGCTCGTCAAAATACTTTTTTGCATTTCTATTTATACATTATAATTTTTTTTTCTTTTGTTTCTGATGGACAATTCATTTCATTCGTAGCACGCAACGAAGTCAAAATAGAATATCTCAATTCAGTTATCCCAATAATTTTTCAATCGATAAAATATTGAAATAGAAATTAAGTGAAATACCTTTTCTTTTGCATCTTGAATTTAATCAACGATCTAATCTAATCCTCGTTTATAATCTAATAAAATGTCTTCGGCCTCTCAAATTATTGCGCCTATGAAGATTTTTTAATTCATATCAAAATTTCTTCCAGTGTATTTTTTTTTTTTTTTAATCTGATTTTTGTCAATCTTCTTCGGTTTTGGCAACACCCGTTATAGTCCTAACCCATATCCCTACACGGCACTGTTAAGGACGAGCTTATCCCACAGGGGCCACACAAACAATAGCAATAGGCAATAGCCTACTGGCCACCAGGCCCCCGACTCCAGGATCCCTTTGGGAAAACTTTAATTTCTTTCTTCGTGTACGCGCGTAAGATGGCCGCGCGGGGTTCTAGCATCTTAGATTTACTCTCCGTTCTTTCAGAAAAGAAATATTGCGCGGGTCACCCTCTGAGAGGAAAGAAAGATGGAGACTTATCTCGATCTCATAACGTATCGCGATTAATTTGAAGAGACATAAAATTCATAGTTTTTTTGCAATAATTTTCTGGGTCACCTTCGTTAAACCGGGTTCATGTCGCGAAGCTTTCAAGTTCTCCTTCCAGAGCTCGTAAGCTCGAAAACAGTAAATGTTATATTTGTATAATACCGCGCGAGCTGCTTCCGCACAACGGACTAATTTGTTGTTTAACAACCCCCCAGAGATGCGGAGGTCTCTTATTACCCACCGCAACAACGACACAGGTGTGCAAGCTCCTTTATGACTTATGTCTTCTTTTACGAGCCAGCGAGCACCTATACGATCTCTTCTCTTCTCTCTCGTATCTACATACATCGTGCACGTTTGAAATTTATTCTTCTTTCTTTTGTTCCGGACGCGTTACACATATTCGCATCAAGGATGATTTCAACCTCGTCACGAGAGTCAGAGAATTCTCTTCCTTTCTTATACAGAGATAGAAGTGAAGGAAGAAGAGGGTAAAATCAGAGCACAACCCGGACCAAGAAGCTAGAGATTAACGCAAAGTTTCAGACAAACGAGATCACCCCACTCCTCAAATAAAAAGTTACTTTTTAGACTCGTGTTGGGTTACGCCACCAGATCCCAGAGGCCCGAGTGGTTTTGGAACCGCGCTCGTGGTTCGCGCTTCGCTTTGCTCGGCGTGGGTACTGAACAAACAAAAAAATAACGATTTTTCGATTCTTGAGGAACATTTTTCCCGGCTTCGGGGTCAAAATGGAAAAAAAAGCTAATTCTCTCATTGTTCACTTATCAATCCGTTTTGAAAAATCCGCCAAAAATCAGAAATGAGGCCCAACAAAAATTCGCAACTTGAGCTTTATTTTTGCACAGAAACAAAATCAAATATGTTCGAAAAGAAAAATTGTAGCTTCCGAACACGATGAAAGTAGAGCTTGCAGAAAGTGCGAATAAAAACGAAAATAAGATGTCATGTTATTCGCGATGAAACAGAAGGATATTATTTTCTTTTTTTTTTCTTCCGGATAAAAGTCTGTGCTTTTTTTGTCCGATGATATCTCAAAAATCAGAGACTGGATTTTGATGAATATTTGGTCACTTTTGAAAATTTAGAACTGGATAATTTGTTCGATTCAATTATTTTTTGAATCATGAAATATCCAAAAATTGAAGAATAATGACGGAATCTCGAGAACGGATCAGTAAATTTTTACAAGAATTAGCGCTTGATGATTTTTTGGGTTACTGATCACTGATCCGAGGTTCTAATTTGCAAAATTAGAACTATCAAATCTAATATGGTGGTAAAAAACGTCTACAAATATTCTAATTTCCATTGAAATTGGTACTCAAACAATTTTTTGAGTCGCTGATAACGAAACCAAAGTCAGATTTAGAAAAAAAAATTCACAATCTTAATAAATCCAAGACTCGATTTCCTGATCCCAAATTTAACGTCATGCTTCCAAAATTTGAATAACAATATTAATGAACTAGTAATATTGTTTTGAACTAAAAAAGAGTGTAAAGACTTGTTTCATTCTGATCTCAATTAGACACCCTCTAAAATTTCGGTATGTCTAATTATTTCATTGGAATAATAAGCTTGAACAACTATTAAAAAAAAAAAAAAAACACCTTGTACAGGTCGTCGAGTGTCTAAGAGTCTGGTAAGAAAGTGACTTCCAGATCTACCGAATAGCCCGGGGCAATGTGGCGCCTTTATCTCTCAAAAAGTTACAAACTTTTACGATTCAGACTATAGAGGCACCGAGGCACTAAACTACTCGAGAATTATTAACTACGTTTCTTCTTCATAGGATCCTAGGATGAGCTTTTCCCCCCTGCTCCCAACCCCTTCCGTTTAATATTTCAGTGTTTGAAATTAAAATCCTCGTAGCAAAAGAACCCGCGCTGTGTAAACGCTCCTGAAAATTGTTGATAGAAAAATTGTATGAAAAAAAAAAACAAAGAGAAAATTCAAAATTGTCCTCCACTAATTGCATCCAGTTAAATGGGCTGCGGGTCCTAAGACCAGAAGCACCCCCACCGCATTCGGAACGATAGTTGTTTCGACGATAGAGCGAAAGAGAGAGAGAGACAGAGGGACACGAATATAGGGAAGTGATTCCCCTGGGGTCCGTAGCTCTGTGCCATGGCTGAAGGCGGCTCTGTCTCACCTGGGACACCCTTATTCATACATATATCGAAGTACAGTCCGTCGCAAGACTCCAGTTTCCAGTTACTCGAATGATAAAAATAAACGAAATGAGGGGAGAAAAGGGTTTGATTAAAAACAAACAGACAACAAACGGGGTTATCCTTATCAGGTAAAAGAAAATATGCGACCTTCATCCTTTGACGGAGGATACAGCCGCGGAGAAGAACTCTCTCGTTTATGTTTACTGATAATCAAACCCTTCGGGGGTAAGGGAGATAAATTCTCAGGACTAAAGCACCCAGTAGCCCGTCCGTTGGGCTAAGGGAGTTTATATGCGACAGTTTATTGCCATTTGAAGTAAGCTTTAATCTATTTAGCGAGAGCTGTACCGGGAATAGATGGGAGGCCAGGAGGCCGAGAGGAAACCGAGGGGGTAGCGAAGAGGAAGCTGTAGGGAGTTTTTGAGGGAGCCGCATAGAGGAAGCGGAGGACGTCAGGGAGGCCTCTGGGGGATGATGTGCTCTCCTCTGGCGCTGCCGGCACTCGGAAAACTGTCGGGGGATGAGGGAACTAATCAGCGAGGCGCATGCGCACGGAGCGGTATACTCTCTGGGGAATCCCCTTGGCGTACTCCTGACGCCCCGCAACCACCCCGACCCGGGCTGTACCTACACCACACCAGAGAGCACACGGTGCAGAGGCTTGTACTGGTTGAACTGGTTTTTTTTTGTTTGCCATTAAAAAAATAAAATTTATACCGCCTTTGATTACTGCCTTAGTTATTAACGTGCAAAAGGAAAATTGCACTGCGAAATACAGAAATTCGAATATAGATATAATTTCTTTCTTTGGTCAAACGTCAAGACTCTATAGGACAGAATAGGATCTCGATTATCCTCAACTATACGAACTTTGGCGCGAAATATGTGGATTTTTGAAAAAGCCACTTTTTTTCTAAGATTAGTTAGTTAGTAGTAATTCTTGGAGAGAAAAGAGAAAATCGTAAATTGTTGCGATTTTTATTTATATTGCACGTATCTCATTTCTTCAATGGATTTGAATAATCGAGGTTCTACTGTATGTCATTTTCGCACCGTTAATAGATTATTCTGTATCAATGGTTTTTTATTATTATTATTATTTTTTTTTATTATTATTATTTTTATTTCTTTATTTATCACATTCACGAATATGAATTCGTGAACGATTATAATTATGATTATGAATGATAATGATTTGAAGCTACTAGAATGATCGAAGCAAAGAATTTAAAAATCGATTGCGAACTGATTAGCGAAGGGATTTTTCACTGGTTTTGATCGCAATTTTTTTAATACGTATAATTATTGCTTTGAAGTGGTTTGAGATACTTTACAAGCGTAATAAAACAAGTTTTTACATTGTGATAACCTGAGATCGTTCGAAATCACTTCGAAATCGTTTTATATAACTCAAAATCGTGTGTCAATGCATATTTCGGAAACTGTAACTTATCTTGAATCGCAGGAAATCACAGGCAATCATTTGGAATCACTCGAAATCGCTCGAAGTCAATTTGAAAATTGAAACATAAATTAAAATTTTATGTAATACACAGTAGAAAATGTTGTGATCCAAAAATTCCACTCGAATCTTTATTCAATTACACTTTTCAGAACATAAAATACCAAAAATATTGTGGATTGTGTATCGAATCATGATTTCAAAAATCGTAATCAATCGAAATTTAAAAAATTGTGTATTCCATTGATTAAAATTATTTGAAAATAGTCTGAAGTCACTTTGTAATCGCTTTGAAATCGTTTCAAACGCGTGATTCAAGTCACGCTGTAAAAATGGTAATCATCTGAAATAATTTCGCATGATATCGATTGAAATCGATAGAATTCACGTGGAATGACCTAAATATTGCAATCGATTGACGTCTGATTTCTGATTGATGTCCCTCCAGCCCTTCGTCCAAACCAAAAATCATTCATTCGAACTTCTCACAGTGAACAAGTGATTTCGTGACTCGGGATTTCAGATAATTTTTGCATATTGATAAATTGATTGATCAAATTTTTCAAGATTTGCAGTCATCTTCGAAGTGATTTTGAATGATTTCGTTGCGCCTTCAACTGATTTCAAACTAGGGTGTAAATATTTGAGGAGTGAATAAACCCCTTAATTGTTACCATCGAATGAAAGAAATCACTTGAAAATCTGTTATAATTGTTCTGAAAAATTAACTAACCCCAAGATTGAATCGTTTGAAAATCATCAAAAATCGTACAAAACCATTTCAATCACAAATTAATTGATCTCTCATGTCGGTACAAAGCAATCGTTCATCGTTCATCGTTCAGGAACGAACACAGCAATCGAAATAGTTTCTATAGTAAACCGCAAAATCAATAGTTGAAGTCCGAACGCGGGTTATCAAAGTGATTTTTCCCTTCGTTGGTGCAAATTGAGTGACACAAAAATAAAGTAACGAGAAACTAGTTTGAAAAAAAGAGCAAACAAACGAGCCAAAATATTCACCCCTATTAATAAGGCGTTTATGCCTCAAGCACGGAGGTCGAGGGCGACGTTTTCACCCCGACGTGATGCCACATCGCTCGACCCCATGATTGGCATCATTGGATGCGAAAAAGGCGATATAATTCCCAAGATGGTGTCAAAAATACACTAAAAATTATTCCAACGTACAATTTTTTTAGTTACAAAAATATATTCTCATTTTTTTAGATAGGTATGTATATATGCAGCTTATTGTTTCCTACTTCCTGCACTGTACACTGATAAAAACATCTTGAAATTTCATATTCGTGTCTTAATATTGAAAAAACATACCGAGTTTTCAATCACTGTATCTCAATTTTGATATGGTTCCATTGAATGTACGAAAATATTATGGAGATTTAAAACATACTATATGATTCCTTTTTAGTTTTCAGCTCGGTTTTCAGTGACAAAGCGGTATTTCAGTCAATTATCAACAGTCCATCCGATTAGAAGCGTAAAATTTTAATTTTTTGGATGAATTTGCAATATTTTATGATCCGATTCGGCAATTATTGTAGCATTGGAAACCCATTTTTAAATGAAATTATCATGAATTTTCATATCATATGATTATTCAGTCGAATTTTAAAAACATTCTGTATATAAAATTTAGTATAAATCTTGGCTATGAAATTTCAGAATAATTTTTAATTTTCAAAACTGTTATACGAATATTCAAATATCGAAAAATTTGAATTTCAATATACATAAAGTATATGTTAATTGCTTCACACACACACTTTTATGAAACTCAATACGGAAATTTCTAACATTGTAGTGAAAAAAAAAAAGAATGTCACTTCCTACGGTGCAGATACAACGGAGTTATCAGTATCCCCTCTGCGATTACCTATTATACCACTTATCCCCCACACACGCAATGCTCACACCACGACCCCTTTTTTTTTCATTCATTGATCACAGTGTAAAAAAAAAGGATACATCGAGAATTGTAAAAAAAAAATAATCTTTTTTTGACCTACCCCATCGAAATTCTAGTGGAATAAAAAGTGTATAATTTTAAAGTATTTCGAGAAGAATAGGGGGATGGGGGGTTTGGTTTTTGGGATTTGGGATTTGGGTACGTATGATGAATATTTTGAAAATGGTCCGTCAAGTTTATAACTTAGCCAGAATCGGAATAAATATTTCAAGGAATACATTACACCGGGTAGAAGAAAGGAGTTTGATGTTTTCAGGTGGGTAGATAGACTCGAATCCCTAGGGATATCCACCCGGTTCTCCTGAGGGACTCGGCCCCGTTCGAGCCGGTTCTACTTCCAAGCAATATAGTATAAAGTATGTAAGTGCATACCTGATGAAAGCTAACTCATCGTCCAAAATAATAAGATCGAGAGAGAGAGAGATATATATATATATAAAAGAGCAATCACCCACCTTCACGTTTTAAAAAAATAAAAAAAAAAAAAAAAAAAACAAGAAGAAAATACGATTTTATTTTCCCGCCATATTCAGATTTGATAATAAAAAATCGTAACAGATGTGGCATTTATTTTTCTGAATCGTGTTTTAAGTTCGAAAAATATACCGTAAAGCCAAAGACGGGAGGAAATATTGAAAATCGTAACAGTAACTTTGAAATTTCGATTTTAAGAGCGAAAAGAGTTATTCGAACGTGGTCGATTTTTCGAATTCATGAAGAAATCAAGATACCAAAAAATACGACACGATGGACTCTGTGGGATCGTAAAATGAGTGGTACTCCCAAAATTCAGCCGAACATCATAAAAATTGTAGAAGTTTTTCAAGTTTTCACCAAAAACTGTAATAATTGATAACTCTTACAACTTTTTATATCATCAACTAAAATTTGGTATTCATATTCAGTGTAGATGAAGACATGAAGACATGAAGACATTATTCGAAAAAAATCGACCTATCCGAAGCCTTTAATTAAGCGAAAAATAATTGTTAAATTTTGTTCATTTCAGGAAAAATAAGCGGGTTTGGGCTGACTTTGAACTTCCCGTTATTCATTTTGTTTCCAGCTAGGTATTCTGAATTTTGGAAATCTGACATCACATTTTTGATCAGTGGTTCAAAAAAAACTTGTTTCCATTTTTTTTTTTTTTTTGCAGCATATAGATTACGCCAAATTGAAATTTTGCAAAACTGACTCCAGATTCGTGATCAGCGACCCAAAACACCATGTGTTAGCAGATTTAGTTCAAATCAGTTCATCCGTTCTCAAGATATCGTCATTTTTATTGTATTTTTGGGAATTTTGTTATATAAATAATTCGCAAAGTAGTGAACAGATCAAAGCCAAAATCTAATTGGGTCTGAGTTGAGAAGAGCCGCGTCGATTGAGCCTAATTTGATCAAAATCCGCACACTCGTTCTCGAGATATTGTGGAGATAAAAATTTGAAACTCAAAATAGTACATTTCGATACTAGATGAAAAAATAGATATTTATGTGGCATGCGCAGAAAGTATAACTGTTTATTCGGCAAGGTTATGTTTTTCGTACGAGCCGTTGGTTTTACCTGGCGAGCCGAGGGCGAGCCTTGTAAAGCAACGGCGAGTACTAAAAACATAACCTTGCCGAACTACAGTTACTTCCTGCGCGCGCCCCATACAATATTTTTTACGGAAAAGGCATTAATAGTCACTTTGACGCCAGTTGAGTTCCGCACGAACTGCGTATAGGAGCTGCTGTAAAAGGTAGTAGAGAGGTGGTAACCTGCGGTATAAAGACTTTATTCAGCAACTTTGACATGCGCACTTCGAACTGCGCAAAAAGTGACTTTTTAATGCCTGTGCCGTAAAAAAAAAAATTTCTCACGAGTGTAAAAACAACATTTTTCATCACAAACGTGCGTAAATTGCGATTATATGTACGCTTGCGTGGATATGAAGGCACTTTTCCGCACGGCGTGATGAAATAGTTAGAGATGATTCTCTGGACCTCAGATCGTGGAGATCCAGCGAAAAACTAAACTCTTCATTTTCCTGATGATTACAATGATTTCCTTTTTTATTCGAAAACAGAAAAGCGGGAAGTTAAAGATATGATGATTATCGTCACAATCCGCCGATTCGATATCCGCAAGTGTACGTTGATGTTCGTGTGCACACACAACACACTGTGTTAGCGTACGATCCTCGGCCCTAGGGACGCTCGCGCGGTGCGCTCGTATTCCCTTCCCTCTTTTTCTTCCTATCCTATCCTATCCTATCCTACTGCAAACGCCAAGGTCTCTTTTCTGTGCTTCGGGGATTGCATTTCTTAAACACCTGCAAACAATAGGATATCTCAACGCATTGTCACATTGTGCGGCTGTAGGCCTGCTGCTCTTATACCGGCTGTCGCAACGTCCCAAGTGACACAAGACAAAAACAATGACTTCGGTTGATGCGAGGACCCGCCGATTTTTTTTTTTTTTTTTCCTCTCATTTGCCCGTAAACCGATTTGGACTCCACATCCACCAAATCGGTTGTCCTTATATCTTCACTCGAAAAGACGTAATTTTTCACTTTTCTCGCGATTCCTGTCTCACTTCGATTAGAAAAAATCTGAAAAAATTCTGCAACTTGCGCGTCAATTTTCGCCAGGTTGAGATTTTTTTTTTTCAGATTTTTCAGACTAAAAATGGCGCAGATATTGCGAAAAAACTGACAAATCACTACAATTTGTTGCATATGTTCAGTCTAGGCTTCTTTTGAAAAGTAAATTCAATTTGAACAGTAATAACAGTAATTAAATATGATAAGGAAAAACTGCATCATGATGATGATAATTGACTCACCGTCTGAAGCCCTGCTGAAAGCTCTCTGCAGCTCTTCGTCTTCCTCTTCGTCGTCATCGGCTGAAATCGTTGGAAATAAGAAGAAACGGAATTATTAATGAGTGGTTTTAGACCCGGTTAATGTTTATGCATCTGTACACCCTTGGGTACGTGGAATTCTGAGTACTGATTATATTAGTATTCATGCTAATGATGACTGAAGGAGTGGATGAAACCGAGCCCAACTCGGATTTAGGCCGTTTTTTTTTTCATCCATGTCGTCAATTGGGATCACAAATAGGATTTCTTTTTGCATATAGTTAATAATTTAAAAGTGGGAACCATTTTTCAAAAACCCCTTTTCGATCACTTGTGACTATTTTATTTTATTCAAGTACCATGGTAATTATTATAATAATTATTTTTTTTTTTTTAGTTGTTATACACTTCGATTCTGGGGGTGCCATTTGTCGTTATACTATAATTGACTATTGTATTATACAGGAAACTTTTTTCAATCTATTATACAAAACGCAGGAATTTAAAAATCACGCATTGATACAATGATGAATTTTACTAATCCGGATTATCAACTTTTGGAAATGATTATGACCAAAAGATAGTTACAATGAGTCTGACAATAGCATAAACCAGTATAATCATTAATCTCAATACTAACGTCCACTCTGCAACTGCGATATACACACATCTTGATATATGTGTCTGATAGATGATAATGATGGTGCAGCAATAACGCCCGGGGATATCTGCTCATCGATAACAGGTAGTTTCCTTGACTTAACTGATGCTTGAGTATAACGGATGACGTGTAGATACGATGGTATGTGTGAGGTCTGCACCTTGACACATCGAGTCATGAGTGCATCCGTGTAAAAAATAAATATATCTATATATATATATTTATAATAGTGATTGGTAAAGAAGACAGGGATCATGAATAGGTATTGGCATAAAAATAAGACGGTAACCATTCCATCGTATGATATCATCCACCACATGTAATGCGAATATAATACGGAATACATAATGTAATATTCACATGGGAGTATATGGCGGCACCATCACCAGCCGTTGAAAATGGGCTTAAAAGCAACTGTCATCACTTGATACGTACAACTCCCTACCTCTGCTGCAAACCCAAGTAATCCCTAGCCCATTCCATTTCGGAATACGTATATGTGATTATATCGAAGCATATTTTTTTACACGCACTTTCGCGAATTTCTTAATATTCACAGAAGGTATATAAGTATGATGTATAGTATAGTGTATATAATGTACCTTATTTTATTTTCTTTACTTTTCTTGTATCCACTTTATTTTTCTTTACTTGAGCCTAACGATTTCATATGGAGACAAAAATAAACTGTAAAAGCACAATCGCAGGTTTGTTGAAATATCGAGGTGTTAGAAATTTTCTGACTTTTCCGTGGTTTTCTGAGGAAACTTGTACATTTCTTCATACGATTCTAGATTGATTTATGCCCTCGAATTCAAATTTCAATGTGATTCCAGATTTGAAACTTGACAAAAAAAAGACAAAAAAAATTTATTCCTTGAATTGAACAAAGTTTTACACCGAACAAACGTTCGTTACATAGGTATTATTGAACATTGATTTCAATTACGTGTTCGCTGAGCTATTCGGACAGCGAGAAATCAATTCCAAAAATTATCCTATATGTAAATTTTTTTATGTTGATGGAAATAATTTTGGAAAGACACCGACCACCGAGTGAAAAAAATTAACAGTTTCCAAAACACAAAATATTCATCAAAATAGGAAAAAAAAAACAAGTCAATTGTAGATCAGTTTTCAAGAGCTCAGATTATAATATATATATTTTTCCTTTTTTTCGATCAATCTGTATGAACTGAGTTGAGAAGTTTGGGAGAAATTTTTTGTAACTGTGAAAAAAAACAGTCATAGTTTTAATCGTTACGTTATAAAATGCAACATTTAGCCACGAAAATTCCGAATTTCCAGAATTCGTATCAAATTCCCTGACTTTGTCCATACAGGGAGACATTTTTTTTCCTAGATTCGGCTTCAAAGTATCGTATAGTTATAGTTTAAATTATAGACGACGAATTTTCATGTTTCCGATTCAGGATTACAACAGACACAATGTTTCTTGGGTCAACACAGGCAGGTCAGTGATTGCGTCAAGCATATTGGAAAAATAAGAAGAATTTCGATATTGGAAAAAGAATTTTTTCTTACGTCTTTTTTTCTTCTTTTTCTTCAAGTTTGTGTTCACATTTTCAGAACGCATCAACATACGAAAATCGATACTTGCTACTCCTGATTTTTTTTTATTTTTGTCTCTTTCTTTTTGCTCCGAATTTCAAGTAGTATCGATAGTATTAAAAATAATTAAATTCCAATAGTACTAAATGATTATAGCGTTTCTAATGGATGTTGTTGATGATTGATTGTAAAAATTGCAAAGTTCGTCATTTTCAAACGAATTGCTCTAATTTTTCGACGATATCATTGATTCCTTTCTTGACTCGCAGAAAATGTTTGCATTTTCATTATCGATTTTTCAAAATAAATTTAAGCTACTTCACCTTTACATACGTTTTTTTTTCTTCGTCCTTAGACCTCAGTAGAAAAATGTTCGTTATGATGGAGTCTCCACGAGTATATCGCGAAAAATATTAAAATTGCAAGCAAATCGAATATATGGAATCCACTTTGAAAAATTTTGGAACATGCCAAACGAGTTTTGCCTTTGCCTGACCCGTCAATCATTTGAACCGTCGACCTAAATCTCTCTGCCGTATGTCATTTTCTCGATGGTGTATCCTCGTCAATCAATTAGCAACGGAGTCTGGACATTTTTCACGGAGTTAAATATAGCTAATACAGAGACAATAAACGAAGACAAGCGGGTTTTGGCTGACTATGAGCCAACCACTTTGAACTTCCCATTATTTATTTTGATTCCAGCTACTTTAAATTTTGCAAATCTGACCTCAGATATTCGTGATCAGCGTTTCAAAAACCTTCGAGTACCAATTTTCATAATATTCCGAATGGTTTCAGTATTTTTCCCCAGCAAATTGAATCCGCCATTTTTAATTCCGCAAATTTTGAATTTGAAATGTTGAAAACAGAGACTCGAGAATCTAAAGAAATCGAAATACTCACGTTTAATTGTAGAAGCTTCGCAGTCTTGCTCGGAATTATCCAACGCGTTCTGTTCGTTGTTATCATCCCATTCTTCGTCCCCTATAAAAAAAGAAACAAAAACGTCCACATCATTAACGAAGAGGCAAACGCGAGTCAAAAAAATTTTTCGCCATTGAAGTTCGATCGAAGTTTTCTGAGGCTAAATGAGAACGTCGATTCATTGATCAGCTTCGAACCCTTCCGAATCTCTCTGAAACTTGGCACTCTGCTAATTAGCTGATTATTTTGGTATGTAGAAACTGCTTGTCGTTGACGCAACCAGACTGAGTAAGGGTATACATTAGTCCTCAGGGCAGGGAAGTACCAGTCAGACAGATAGAAGGACGGACAGATACGACAGGGATAACCGCAAGAAGGGTTTGAATATTTTAAAAGACAGGATCCGAGATGTCGGCCATCTTGGAACCTCACAGTCTTCGAATCTTAACCAATCTGATACTACAAATCATTACACATCTATTATGGATGCTACATGCTTCCAGCCAATACCCCCAAAAAAATATTTTTTAAAAATTCAGGAAAACTCGGTTCAATCGTCAACCCAAAGATTAAAAATACGTAAGTTGACCGCAGGGTGATGGCTAATTTTTACAAAAAAAAAAGAAACGAATTTTTTCTCACTTTGAAACTGATGCAAAGAAAAAATGAATCAAAAAAATCAAATCAAGCTTTTTGAAGATGTTTTTGTATTTTTCCTCTGATGCTGATTGGCCAACGATAAGCGATGCTCCCAATCGGTACAGTCCAATATAAGTGGGCAGCGAGAAATCAGCTATATTCGTATGCATTGGGTCCATAGTCACGTTGGAATTCAATCTGCGGTAAATAGTCAGCAAACAATTTGGCAGTAAGCTGAAACGAAGGTAAAGAAGAAAGCAAAAGAAGAAAAAATAATCATAATAATGTTAAGAAAAATGGATGAAAGAGTATAGAAGACGATGGGTATATCTGTTACGTAATAACCGTAAACGCAACGGGATTGGCTATCTCCTTTGGCCGTCCTTAGGAAAGTAAAAGGCCGTATAAAGGACGTATATAAGGAGTCAGAACGCGACGCCTAGACGAGACCGAGGAAGGAAGGAAGCCGCTACCTATTTCGCGTAACCACCTTCTCCTAGGACACAGAGGGGCGTAAGCTCCCCAAAAATATACCCCGCAATCTCGACTCTCTGGGCATCCGTGGCTCCGTTGTTCCCCCCGCTACCCCCCTTTCTCTCATCCTCGATCCAGACTGAATGGACATTATGCCAAAGTACCTGCATAAAAATCCATGCATACGAAATAGAGACACTGAGATAACTGCATATTGCGATCATGCCCTGATCACGATAAACAATAGGGAAGTTTCATTAATTTGTTTTTTAATACTCTTATTAATTCGATTATTTGATGATTAGAATCGATGAAAAACACATCCCACCTAATTGTTTTACAGATGGTTTTCACGTAAATCAAGTTTTTTTAACACAGCGTTTGAATTTCCCGGTCGCGTGTGACGTCACACGGTATCTTACCGTCTGGCGGCGCTGAGGACAACCGGAATAACAGGGCGACCGAGGTACTGTGTGACGTCACGTTGCGTTTGAAAATTGATAATCACCTGAAGTTGATTCTATAATTATTATGATTATTTTTTTTTTCAATTGTATTTATTCATCACGCACCCATTGATCGTTGATATTTGTTGAGGTTCAATCTGAGGAAACTTCCCTTGATTCGCATATTACGTTGCGAATCAACTCGTATAAACTTCTGCGTATGGATTATAGCGGGAATTGTCGTATGTCTTAGAACCCTGACAAGCAGGCAGGCAGCCATTGGAAGCGGAGAGGTTGCTTCTCCCTAGGGAACGAACCCAGGGTAGCTCTGACGCGAGAGCAGACTCCCTGGGGATACTCGGGTACCCCTTCCAGATACTGGCTCCAGGTCTCCGTATTCCCTGACGTAGAGAACGTGGAGTTGAGTCGAAATAGTTGGAGATATCGTACAGCAGGCGAGGATCACCTCGCAAAGAGGGAGCATCGACAAACAGCTACGAATTCTCTCATCAAAGAAGAATCGAATTCGAAAAAACGTTTTCTACTAATTGCGAAAGTTCATCAAAGAAAAAGCTTACGATCTACTCCCAGGTTAAGGATGTAGTTACTAGTTTGGGTTGAAAACTATTTTCTCACAAGTTTTTACACTCAGAATAAGCTGAAAATTAGTTGAGTTTCACCAATCTTAATTTTTTTCAATGTCAGAATGGAAGGAATTTGTTTCACAGTGAAAAAATTCTCAAAAATGAAGTTTGAAACAATCATTTCCCCGACAAAGGCAACTTTTTTGTCGTTTCTTTTGTTATTTTTGCACAAATATGAAAGTAATTTGCCTGGATTCAGTGACCAGACCTGAAAAAGCTCACGTGGAATTGTTAAAAATATATCAAAGAAGATATCTGTGAAACTAGAAGTTGATTCGATGCATATTTCATCACCAGTTACATTTTGAAATCTGAAAAGTGGGTGAAAATTAGTTTTCGAGATCATCCAAGATTTGTAAAAGGCTGCATATCAATTGAGAACTCCAGGAAAAGATTGTTCTATATTTGGTGTTAGTTTGGGCCCGAATTAGAACACTTTAGAAACCAGATTCGGATCGCACCTTTTCAGATATTGATAGGTGAATGTATTCAGTGAAGGAATCTGCAATAAAAAGTTTTTTGAACCCAAACTACATCCTTAATTCGAGCTTTCGAATCAGGGATCGAATCCTTTCCTCTGATATCTGAGGCGAATTACGTTGATTGGAATTCTTGGAAGAGTTCCTCTGTGGGATAGTTGGAATAGTTTCACTCCGAGGTTGGGTCTTGAGTCTCCGTCTGGTATTGCGTAGTAGATGCAATGAAAAGATTTGTGGAATATAGTTGACGAGCGTTATCCTCGGTATTCCAGCTCCAGTTTACTAAATTGTTGTTAAAATAGGACATAATAATCCGTGTGGATCGTAGCGGTATTAAAATAACGACCTAAAGCTACGAGTTTATCCCTGTCAGAGCAGAAAACTAACAAACGACAGACTGAGCATTAAGCCAAACTTACAGAATATACCCTGCGATTAAGGGCTCAACGAGAGTCTGAAAATTTTCAACTATCGTCTACGCGCCAAACAAATTTCCCCCAACATTCTTGAGATTCGTGATTTGCGACGATGATAATAGTGTCGAGGTTGCTGCGCTCCATAATCGTCGATATTAATTAACAAGGGCGTAAATTCATTGTCGAGTAATAATTATGCATTTATGCTGTACGTACAAATTACAATCAGGGCTCGGCGCATGGTGGCTACAGTGATTCGGGGTGTCGCGTTCTGTTTAGATTACATGTTTACCTCAACGATTTACTGCATCCTGCAGCCGAGCTCTCTTACTGCGCCGATATTATCGCTGGTTCAAAATCACCCACCACAAAAAGGTCACTTTTTTTGTTAGTTTTCGGTGAAATTATTGTCTAGCAACAGCAGCAACGGAACAGACGGAATAACCTCGGTGCACCCTGTGATTTGAATCCATTAATACAGGTTTGGTTTCGACGCGTGGTTCATTACTGTATATTAATTATTAGACCCCACCTACAACCTCGCTCGCTACTGGCTCCATCAGGCATAAATTCGACTGCTAGACACGATGCCAGAATTTCCATTTCCGTTCCGCTACATGATATGAAATTATTTTCAATCTCATCTTCTGGTCGTAGAATTTATCTTCATTTTCGATCTGCGGATCAGCTGATGGAGTCAGTGTCACATTTTTGAAGAGATTCTTTGATTTTTTCAGCATTTATTTTTCTTCGTCGGATTAGATGTGCTGATTATAGGATATGGTGTCTTCTGAATAATTAGAATGCGAGAATGCTTGTATGTATTATGAATTATGACCAGAGTCATGCCGCTGAAAACGTGAGATTGGATAGGATATAGGATAGGATAGGATAGGAGAACTGGTGATTACAGAGGCCGGGGATTCCCAAGGGGCAGGCTGAGTTCCTGCGGGATTCCACCTAATTCCATCCTGGCTGACTAGTGAGTCGCACCAACACGCCTTTGGCTATGTGAGGTATGTACATGTACAAATGTACATATACTGCCAAGAATACACATCTATGCGTATTATTATTATAAACAGATGATAACAACACTCATACTTGGTGCTGCACCTTTTGACCAGGAACTAATTTCCAGAATTTAAATTCGGGAGACACGATAACAAATTCAGCATTCCATGTTTAAGGCTTGAAATTATATGCTTCTTTGAATTTCCTGACCAAATTATCATTATTTCCTGACTGAAATGCGGACGAATTAGTGGTTGTTCGAGTGTGTAATGAATGATTCCCTGCATCAATGGTGAAAGAATATGATTTTTGAGAATAGTTTTTCATTTATAATTCGTACAAGTTATGCAACTATTGAAAAAAATCGCTGAGGATCTTTTATTCTGTCTTGTTTCGCATCATCATAAAATTCCTTGACTTTTCCCAGACCATTTCTTGAAAACTCTGACTTTTCTTATCATTTTTCTAATTTCCTTACTTTTCCCTGACCAGTGGCCACCATTCAACAACAATTTACAGCTTTTTACATAAACCTGCGAATCCAGGTAGCCATAGGCTGGAGTTGGTGACGAATATTGAGAATAATTAGACTATTTTCATTCTCCTGTGTTTCGAGAATCACGGAATGTGCTTGTTTTTCGAAATTTAAGGGGTCAGCGCCACATTTTCTGATGTTTTAGGATCTTTCCAGTTCTGAAATGTCCACGTTTCTCTTTCTTCTAATCTGTTCTGTCAACGTTACGAAGTTCAACCTCATCATACATGATACAGGCAATCCCGTGTAGAAATTTGTTAGGGAAGGCCTGACCCATTGGTTAACATTTTAGGGCCCCTATTAAAGTGTCCACGTCTGGTCCCGACTGAAAATGTAACATTTCGCAGATCAGGCCCCGATATTTTCAATTTTTGTAGGATAATTGATCAGGCCCCGGTCAAGCCCTGATATACTGGCATTGTCAAAATCTTAGCAGTATGTTTTTGAGGATAACTTATTAGGCCCTGAGCAATACCCTGGCAATTGCCTGATCAGGGCCTGATTAGTTCGTTATTCTTAAATAAATATACCGCTTGGATTGTGGCGAGGTCAGCAGATCAGGGCCTGACCAGGGCCTGATCAGGGTCTACTCATTTATACTAAAACCAGATCGGGGCCCGCCGTGCCGAATGTTACATGTCATCATCAGGGCCTGACCTGT
Organism: Euura saliciscinereae; assembly: GCA_018420115.1. Classification (NCBI taxonomy): domain Eukaryota; kingdom Metazoa; phylum Arthropoda; class Insecta; order Hymenoptera; family Tenthredinidae; genus Euura; species Euura saliciscinereae. The sequence goes on from JAFFZH010013592.1 coordinate 18,265, forward strand.
GATCAGGCCATATAATCAGGGCCTGATTGCCCCCCTGACCAAATTTCTACACGGGATACTTGAAAGCCAACTGTCGTTTTAGGATGATGGAGACACTGCAGTGATATAACAGACACAGCTCACAGATTGGCTTTCTGTTATGAATTTAACACGCTTCATGCTTCAGTGTGTCACTTTCATCAACGTCAGTATCGAATTCATGACATCATACAAGACGACATGGAATAGGCAAACGATGGTCGGTCTTCATTCAGATGAGTGTGTTGGACTCGAGGGGGTGACCACTTCGAAATGTGGTGTCCCAACCATTTCATAGGCATTTCATGAGTATTTCATGAGTATTTCATGAGATGACTGTCCCGACTATTGCCAACTATCTCACGAGTGAATACCCCCTCGGCTCGACTCATTGTCCATTCAATCTGACCGTGAGCAATCTGATCAATTTTCTGCACCACCAGGAGACGTTGAAAGGGGTAACAATTTCACTTTTGAAGTCTGAAAGCATGGGTAGAAAGTGTACGGGGTAACGATAACGTGGAGAAAGTAGAAAGGATGTTAAAAGGTAGCCTAGTAACAGAAGCGTGCGAATACAGCAGGGAATTCGAGAAAAGAGCTGAAGAAAAGCACAGTAAGACAAACTAGAAAATGAGAAAACTAGTCAGTAAGCATAGAAAATGTAAATTCACGTACAAGGTTGATAATATTATACATGTGCACTGAGATTAAAATGTACAGACTGTTCAAAAACACAAAAAATGTATGAACACTGAGAAATAAACAATATATATATATATATTATTTCATTTTTGAACATTGGGTCCATGAAATGTGACTATTTGTGACCAGAGGGGTGGGAGGAGGGAATGCGAGGAGTGACGTCCACATAAAAACCCCTATTTACAGTTTCGATAAATAAAAAGGTGGTTTATTTTTTTCGCGATATTTCGTCACAATTGTTTTGTTACATTTGTCATTCTAAATATCATGTTTCAGAAAAACAAGGGGGGGGGGGGGTCTATGATTGTGACCATCGGACGTTTCCGAAGGGAAGTGGTTCGAAGATTGTGACAAACTGTGACATGCGGGGAGGGAGGGGTGAAAAATTTGCAAACAAAAAACGCGGACGTCCTTTATGGAAGCCCCCTAACGTCGTCGATTGTTATATTCCAAGTTCTGAGTGAGCTGAGACTTTTATAGAATTCAAATAAACTTTCAAACACATTGCATAAACCTGTAAATTCGAAAAATACACATACACAGTCATATTATAATACAGTCGCATGCAGAAAATAAACAAACATTGTTGTATCAGGGTGTAGATACACCGTCTTTGGCGAGGTCTTTGGCCACCTTAGTACTGTTTCTGGCGGTCAATTTCTCTATTACTGGCTAGGTCAATCGTGGCTATAAAAAACGGTGACCCCCGGGTGACCCCAAACGGTACAAAAATTAAAAACACCCTTCAGCCTTTAACTAAATTTGTCTGTAACTGATTAATTAATGAAAAACTGTATCCAAGACTTTCGTTCTTCAAGCCATATAATTATGTCAGTAATCGAATAATTTGAAGACAATATAAGCATCAGAAATGAGTAATCAACTCTTTACTCTTAACAATTACTGGCTATTACCCTATTCCTTTTCCTTCTAGTAATTGTTATTCTATTATCTAGTGTATTGTCACTTATTCGATGAACATTTACTTTGTGCAATTTTAAAACTACAAACAAAAATAACTATTATCAATCTGATGCTTACTTTTGAGAGATCTTGGTTTCGCCTGTTTCCTCCTTGACATAGCACAACCGACAGCCTCCTCAACTACACAAACTGCATGAGCTGATCGATCGATATCAATGAGAAATAAGAACTGAAATCAGTACGGACGAAATATTCGTTCCTCAAAAATGTTAAAAATAGGATAAAATAAGAATGATTGCATATCACTGCGATTCGTTGCGCTAGAATATTTTTTCTAACAATGTACTTCCGGTGGTCGAGGGTCTGTCGACTTTATGGTTTACGATTCTTCATTTTTTTTCAGTGTTTCATGGTTTCGAATTCTCTGACACTGTTATCGCGACGCGGGAACCACGTGGTTACCCTAACCTCCCCACCACACTGGTCGAACGGCTCGCGCGTGCCACCAGCCGGGCACCGACTGCCGGACGAACTTCCGTGTTCCGTCCCGCTCGAGAGACGCGCGACAAGTGACGATCGCGGGACGCGGAGCAATCCCGCCAACTTACCCCCTCGCCCTAGCGAACCGGGTTTCAGGCTACGTTTCGCGGGGAGAGAAACACCCCCTCGACGCACGACAAACGACGCCTCGCGACTCGCGGCTCGCTACTACTATACACGTATAGAGCGTCCGGTCTCTGCCCGAAGACGAGGACGAGGACGCAAGCGCCGTTCGATGCCCGAATTTTGATACAGAGAAACAAATGACAGTTTTTTTTTTTTAATGACTACATACTAAGCAGAGCTGCCGGTCTATCGAGTTAACGGTAGATCTACTGGTTTTGGATCCTGTTTATCGCTTTCTTGGAATTCCGAACGCTTCTTCTGATCATCCCCCTCAATAATTAAGCTACTAGTTTTTAGCTTTGCTTACCGCTTTTTAAACAATTTTCTGTCGATATCTTGTCCCTTAATTTCGTCACGTGAGATGAATGTAGAAAAAATGCTATTAAATATTATAAACATAGTATAGTGGTAGGTATACTAAGTAGTGGTGACATTGAAGGACTCTTTTATCGGTAATATTCGAAATCGTTTAAAACATAATCTTATCGAAGCAATAAAAAATAAATAAAAAATAAATCTACATAATTAAAAAAAAAAAAGATAAGTTTTAATAGTTTAAAGAAAACCTTGGTTTTGTAAATCAGTGATAAGAAAATTTACTTTTAAAACTTCAGAAAACAAAAGATTAAAACTTATCTATGTTATAATTGTTTCACTATATGTTATTTTGGATTTGCAAGAAGTTTATATCTATGTATACGTGATATACATATGTGTTAGTAATATGAGACCAAATAAAAGAGTATTTTGATAGACAATTCAAATCTACCGCTTTTTTCAACAGGCCACTACCACTTTCTTTGGAGGCGTCCCGGCAGCTCTGATACTAATTGCTTCACAGCCACTCGATGACTCAGGGATTATTTTTACCTTCAATTTCATCGTAGATCGGGATATAATCAGCGATTTGTCATCAGAGCATCATAGTTTTATATTGAAAGACACCATTTTTACCCGACTTCGATAAAATGCGGGTAAAAAGTAATCAATTTCTGACCAGAGAGAAGAAAAGTAAATTTGCGGGGGAAAAAAAGTAAACTTCGTTCGGGATAAGGCGAATGCATTAAAATAGCTCACAGTGATCTGCCAAAGTACAGTTTGTCGGTAAGAAATAGTATATGCCACGCGGGAGGAGCGAGAATCACCCGCTTTCCTCCCTAGTACCATAATATACTATTTCTGCCACAAATGCATTGAAAACAGTGCTGAAAGCTGCTTTGAAAAACCGCCTTACGGCTCAAACGGGGCCAGCGTGACGTCACATGTAACGCGTAAGCGTAACAACCCCCGACCCCGCCATAAACCCTCGGTAAGAAAAGTTTTTCAAACCTTCAAAATGTCGGTAAGTCAGGGATCGCGTGGGTGTAGAATGTAAATTGATAAGAAAATGCTATAAAGTGTGACCCAAAGCGTGGTGCTATCTGGCAATTCGTTTCCCAACCTCCCACGCTCGTGTACTTAATTCAATCGTAAGCCAGGGCTCTTGTTTCGCTGGGTACACTCGTGCGTGACGTATAAAGATACGAAGGCAGCTGCGCGGCAGTGATCAGCTGACCGTGTTGCGGCACGGGGCGACGAACATCGTCGCGGTGAACGTTATTTATTTATTCCATCGGTAGCTCGTGAGTCGTAACTGTTTGACACTGTCGCAGTGTCGCGAGAAATTCAGTTGTGCCAGTTCTGTGACAGCGTGCACACCGTTCAACATGGTAATCGCAAACGACGATAATCTCGAAATGACAAATTCGGGAAAATCTGAGGTTCCTCATCTACCGACGGAGGTGGGTTTAAGCATCGAATCACCAAGCGATACGTCGTCTATTCAAATCCCATTGATCCCGCACTGACACTATACGTACCAGCGTAACACTTTTCGACATCTCTAATCTCCCCATCGCTTGTCATGTGCTATCATTGAAACAATAAATTTTAAACTGGAAGAAAAAAAACGCTGTTTTGATTTCATTATTCCTCGCTTGCTTATCGCATTAGCTAAGCTACCGTCACGTTTGATGTCATCTATTAATTCATAATAACGACAGTCGAGCGATAATAAAACGATCGCACATGACTTTTCTTACTCTCAATAATTATCTATAATTCTTTGTTCGTTTTTTTTGGGGGGGGCTATAAATCGATATAGAAACTGGGGTCATGTTCCTTATCGAAAATATTGACGTGTTTAATTCGTTGTTAACGACTAGTAAAACGCGGGTAAAAATATATCAACAAAGCTGCACGCGTGTTGTGTACCGAATGATATGAGTATAGACCTGCATTAGCGTATCGTAAAAACGTCACGCCGTGTCACAAGGCGGGAAAATAAAAACACCGGATAGGGGCTAAACCAGTTAATTCGGAGAAAAGTGTAGAGAATTTTTTCACCTAGCTGAAATGTAAATTTATATTCTGAGAAATTCTAGGATTAAGACTTGGAATATTATTATTATTATTATTATTTTATTATTTATATTCGTCGAAAAAACTGGAACAAAATTGATGGAGACTACAAAGAAAGAAAACAAAGAACCACGAAAACTTAAGAAATGTTCCAACTTCTCTGATTATCTGTGATTTTTTGGGGGGTTAGACATTTGGAACTTTTCGCGAGTTTTTATCGTGATTATATTTTTTGCAAGTGTAAAATATTCGTGTAACGTCGTAATATTGTAGATAACGAAAAAAGAAAACACAATGAATTGTTACAAATCTTTTTAAATAGCTAAACGATTTATCCCGGGTTAAGGGGGAACATAGACCTTAAAATTGCAAAAATTTCAAAAATTTAAAAACCACCGAAACTTATTTTTGAAACTTTTAAATCGTTTTCACACGATTTTAGAAAGAATTTTTCTTCTGTCTATGATGAACGAAATAAAATCTACCGGTGGACCGATTTTAATTTTTTTGGTCTCAAACTGTTCAGTAAAGAGGCCTTTTCAATATGGACAGATAACTTTTTCATAACTTCATTTTTACTCGAGTTAAATCGATCCACCGATAGAATTTATTTCGTGCATCGTAAACAAAAAATAAATGAGTTTCCAAAATTGAGTGAAAAACATTCTGAAATATGAAAAATTACTTTTGGCAGTTTTTATTTTTTTGACAATTTAAGGTGAACGTACCGATTCTTTGTAATGTTTATTTTTATCACAGGAGATTACGGTCCCCTCGATGTTTAGACTCTGTTATACTACTCGCGGTTCGATCGGTCTATTTGACGATTGTACCGATGAAATTAATTATTATGCGACACACCTGACTAGATATAAGATACATATCTGTAGAATATCTGTTTAGCGTAGCGATTGAAAAATAATGACATTCGTAAAGATTGTAAATTGCGATATACTTAATTATCATTCGTCCCGCAAGTCCAGTGGTCCGCGATGGTCCTGACATTCACAAACAACGTCCTTGAATCGGAGATCAAGGCTTTGTTATTGTGAATGTTGAACTACCTTCTTCTTTGTTCTTTGGACTCGTGCAGTACTCGCTACATACACGTACCTCTATTCTTTTAAATGTTATCTCTAATTGGAGTAAATATTTCCTCGATCCACACTTACCTTTTTTTTCGACATATTTATTCAAGAACACAACGTTCTTTGTACCTAATAATCCTGGTTAATTAATTATCGGATATTATCATACATATTCAGCTACATACTGTATGCATCGATAATTGTCGTCCAAATAATATTGTAACAGTCTCTAATTAAAAAATCAATTATATTTTCTTACCATGAAAACATGTCAGAAATGTTTTTTTTTTAATTTCGCTGTAACATGTTTTCAATGATACAAATTTGAAATAGAAAAAAAACTGCAGTCTTTATCAGACCAAAAAAAAAACAATGTACGAAAATATAATTGATTTTTTATCTGATAATGTCTGTTCTTCGATTTAAACATAATATGTTTTTTTTTCTTTCTTGAAAGGTAAAGTATACCTATAATATTGAAGAGAACTGCGTTGTACCGGAGACAAAAGACACAGAAGAGGAGAGTTAATAGAGTTTTCTTTTTATTCCTTGAATGACACGGTTCTTGTTGATGATAACACAATTATCAATTATCTATAACAAAAACCTCACATCCTGTCCTCTAGGCTCTAATGAGTTATAAGCGAAAAAATTACAAGCTTCGTACACGTAGGATCATGAGGTCATGTACGAACGTGAATAATAGGCGCATAATACAATAAACCTGCTTGAAGAAGATTCTCAGATTCTTCTAGACATTTTCAAGAGCGTACAAAGAACCATTCGATGATCTATTGTACCGAAGCTAATCTTTGATCGTATATATTATACAAAGACAATAAAACATGCCATCAAAAATTCTATGACTCATTCTGATGTCATGAGACAAACTCTTAGACGTTATATAATCCAATAAAATGATCAAACATGGATTCTAGACGATTGTACAATGTAAGCATATTACACAATACTGTTAATTGCGTAATACACGGTCATTGTCCCAATCCACATGCAAAACGCAATACTGACCCTAGTATCAAATACTGACATAATGCACGAGTCGAGAAGAGAAAACTTATAATTACCGAAAAACGAATTAGAATCATGATCATCATCATAGCATGAATAGATTTCAGACAGATTTCACAATTTTTGGATATGACCAGATCCTCAAGATTTCTGCATCTGCAAACATTAACTTGAGCAAGACACAAAAGACTCGCATAGTTTGGATCCCAATGTTGCATAAGGGCTGCTAAACTTGTCTCATATCAAGAGACCGAGAGACGGTGAAAATCATTTTTGCCTCGATCATGTTCTACGAAATTTATAAGATCATGCGGTGAACACATGAAAAGACACTACATGCATACGATTGATATGACATTTTTTTTCAGGTGATAATAAACATAATGTCTTACCTTTACGGTGCGGACCGTAACGCAGCGGGTCAGGTATCTTTGCACTGGCGAGAAGCGTCTTTGGATACAAAGTTCATAGACCAGCAAGTAGTCAGTCTGACGCAAGGATCGGCGGGAGATAACTTGCGAACAGTCATGCAGATCCTGAGGAACTCTAGTCGACCATTTTACAACTTCATATTCAAGGATGTTGAGCTCAGAAGGATGGAGTCGTTCTGGGAGAGATTTGGCTCGGGGATACGGAGCCTGATTCTGGTACTAATCTCGTCACGCGACTGAAACGAAGAGCGGAGTAACAATGAATCAATTATTCCAGGTGAACTGCGACCTGGGTGAAAAGACGCTGGTCTCGATACTGAAAAGCTGCGACAACTTGCAAACGCTCCATGTCAACGCTTGCAGAGAATGCCTGATGTCTGGCCGGCTCCTCGACGATGAAAACGACGTCAAAATCCTCTCGGAGAAGCTCCTGAACTTGAAGGAACTGAGTCTAGCGTCGAACAGATACTTGAGCGACGCCTTGTTCAACAGACTCGTCAACATCTGCCCGAACATGATGTCGCTGAGTCTGAGCGGCTGCCAGATATCGTTTCATTCCGGGCTATACAAAAAATTTTATCCGACAAATTCGACTGTTCCGCACGTCTCGGAGTCAGTCCTGACGTTCTACAACATATCGCACTTCCTGGAACGACAAGCAAACCGCTTAAAGTATCTGAGCTTTGGATCAACTCTGATAGACGGAACGGCTCTCGTCACTCTGTCGACGATAAAAAACTTGGAGTTAGAATCGCTCAAGTTGCACGGCTGCGATCAGCTGACCAACGTCGGGATCAGATCCCTCGCCGAACATCAGACAAGCCTGAAAGTCCTCGACGTTAGTTTTTGCACCAGAGTTACCGACGCCAGTCTAGTATGCATTTGCAAAAACCTGGTGAACCTAGAGTCCCTCAACATCAGAAGGTGCCGGGCCGTCACCGACCTCGGTATCAAAGAACTCAGACGTCTGAAGCACCTCAGGGAACTGGACATATCCGAGTGCGAACAACTCACAGGCGACTGTATCACGAAAGGTCTCTGCGCAGCGGAGATAGAAGATGCTCGGGACGACCGAGAGTCACCCGAAGCCATCCAAGACCCTTCGCAATCGCCGCAGACCCAGGAACAGAGGAGATTGATCAGCAATCTGGAAAGACTTCACGCAAACGCGCTGAATCTGGACGAGAAATCGATCATTAGTATAGCGAACAACTGTCCAAAGTTGGTCACGCTGGATGTCGGGTACTGCTTCAACGCAGTCACCGACAGCAGCATACAGGTAAGATCGACGAAAGAAGAAACAGACCCAAATTTTCTAACTATTTTTTGTCCCGTTTTAGGTGGTATTCAAAGAATTACTGCTGCTAAGGACGTTGAAGCTGAATCGATGCAACAAAGTGAGCGACTTGGGTCTGACCGGTATGGGGACGGGGATAAGAGAGAGCGTGGAAAGAGCGTGGACTGAGAGTTACATAGAAATTCCACAACCGAAGCTGAGGATACACCTGGGTTCGAGAGTGGAGGAAGAGATTTGGCGGGACGCCAAGAGGAAACAAGAGGTCAAAAAGATGTGCGAAGAGTATCTGACTCCGTTAAACGACAAAGGATGCTCCGGTTTCTCGTTAGCCAGACTCAGGGGATTGACGCACCTGGATCTAGCCGGGTGTAACAAAATCACAGATATCAGCTTGAAGTACGCGTTCAGCTTCCCCGAACTCAGGGTTCTCGATCTCAGCTTGTGCCAGCAGGTAAGAACCGAGATTTTTCATCATCCGACGCGAATACCGAGGACTAATCTTTCAGATAACGCACGAGGGCTTGGACTACCTGACCAAGAATAATCCTTCGATAGAAGAGTTGCATCTGTCGCAATGTCATAACGTGACGGACACTGGAATCGCATACATCGCGAAACGATTGCATCGGCTGAAGCGTCTCTCTCTTCAGGTGCGAGGATAGATTCTTTATGATTTGGTGATTCGCTCTGTAATTGAGAATAATTGTGTAATTTTTATTTTTCAACAGGGATGTTCGCAGCTAACGGATCACACGTTGGATGCCATAAAGATGCACTGTAGTACGTTGCAGTTTTTAGACGTTAAAGCCTGTCGCGGTATGTCGATAGCCGGAATAGAGAGTCTGGTTCATTTCAACGTCGATTATTCGAGGGAACCGGAGGACATTGGACAGCGGAGGAACCCTCCGCCGCCCGCGCCGCCATTTCGAAGATAACAAATACTCGGAGTTTAATTATAGGCCTGGGAAATTAAAAGTATGACACTTTTAGCTGGGCTTTTTCTTCTATTATCAAATTTTGTGATGTATACAGAAGATTGTACAGCCTCAGATTTCGGAGCTCAAATCTGCTCCGATCGTTGAAAATTCCTCGCGCAGCTACTAGATTCTATAAATTATAAGTATATTTATATTATTTAAAAATATTAGTAATAATTTGTGAGGATTTTTCTAGACGTATCATTGACAGAATATTGAATAGATCAACGGGTTTAGCTCTGTGATTCATCGGACGCTCAGAAGATCTATAAATATTTTCTAAATATTCAACACGTTTAGAAAATAATGGAATTATGTTCAAAGCCACTTTTTGTCGCGAATTGAACTCCAATTTCACTCCTGAGAAGCGAAAGTATTCAGTTTTGTAAATTCGAGATGAGATAAGTCTCGAGTGATGTCGCAGTATTAGATTCTATAAACTGTAACGCAGTTACCATTGAAATAGTTTCACTTTGACTCTGAACATTTTGTACATATAAATATAAAAACTACAATATTCTATGTAACCTGTTTGATAAATGAAACAAGAATATAAAATAGAATCATGTAAATTATTATATTTAGCATTGCTACATAAAAATGTTAACAATAATTAAAACAATGCAGTGTTATAAGATATTTTTATTTATTTTTTTTTTTAATTTAAAAAATACGTGAATACTTTTATTTTTATTCGAAGATAACACTCTAAAAATATAAATAATTTATGTTCGAACAAGGACGATTTTTTTTGTTGTTTTTTTTTTTTTGATTATAATTCATCGTGAAATATCAACATGTAAAAAAAAATCCATCACAATAAATTCAAAATGGAAATGATAAACTTTTGCAATCTTTCATACCGATACATTTTTTTTCTCAATTTTTTTCATAATATATTTTATGAATGCTTCCATCATGAACACCATCGGACTTGACAAAGGAAAATTTTACAACCTTTTTTTTCATGTTTTGTTTTTTTATAATATGATTTATATATGATATTATCTAGAAAATATGTACAAAACTAGGTCAACTATTCATAGCCGCTGTGATGTTTCCTTTGTATTTGAAAATTATTTCAATATTACCTTATTTAACAATATTCATAAATATTTACAGCTAAGAAAAAATTGTTATACATGTATGTATATATCAATTGTTCGTTTGCTTATTATATTTACTTTGAGTTATACATTTTTATTTTTTGGGTAATATAAGAAATAGAATAATATACTTCCCGCGGCTATCGTATCTTCATCAAAATACAACGATATCATCACCAATATCCATTCTTAATTAAACCAAAGAGTAAATTATAATTTTCAAACGTTATTACTCACTAATTTTAAGTCAGTAATCGTTAAGGCTGGTTTTTATTTTTTTTAGTACGAATATCGCGAGTGTAAATGCTGCCAAAATACTTTAAGATATGAATGATGACTGTTTATTGAAGAACTGCCCATAGCTAAGCGAGACAATTATTTTTTTTTTATATTCGAGGTAAGTAAAGCACTTAAGAACTTTTATCCAAAGTTACTATCATCGATAACGTGACCTTGAATTTCGAGATCACTGCGATATAATTTTGAGAAATAATATCGACTTTAAGGTGAAATGAAAGTCACGTGACCTCGATATGATTTACACTTGGAATTTTCAAACGCTATTTTCTCAGCCAAAACACATTCGATTGATGTGAAATTGATATCAGTAACATAGAAAAACTCAATGAAGGGCCTGCCAATCGTGGATTTTCGAAAATCGAGACGTAATAACAGTTTTTTAACAATATTGTTCCGTAATCCAAGAAAGTGCTGCCTCTCTCCACGAGGGGCGGCACCTCCTTGGGTTACAGAACAATATTTTTACACAAAATTCTGATTATGTCTTTCGATATTCGAAAATCCACGATTGGCAGGCCCTTGATTCAGTTTTTCTACGTCACTGATATCAATTTCACATCAATCGAATGTGTTTTGACTGAGAAAATAGCGTTTGAAAATTCCAAGTGTAAATCATATCGAGGTCACGTGACTTTCATTTCACCTTAATTCATGAATAAGAAAATCAATGAATAGCACAATATCAATCGTTATTACATGAAACGGTAAAACATACGTCGAGTTAAAGGCTAGCGCGCAATTATGCTGTTTGTCATATAATCGAAAAACTTTTCCATTCGTGTATAATAATGGTCGATTATTTTATAAGCTTAGTGATTAGTTTGTAGTAAATACGTATATCTTTACGATCGGCTAAGTTACAAGAACAAACTTAGAAAAATCAATGATGAATATATACTTCAAACCGTTATAGGTATTAACAAAATAAAAGATTTTGTTGAATTGGCTCCAACCAAAGAGCACAGACGGATATAAGAAAACTTTTTTTTTTCTTCAACTTTGGTTGAACCTTTTAACATCTCAGTTTTTTTTTGTTTTCATCAATATTTCAAAAAGAAATCTAACTTTCAATATTCGAGTAGGTAATGATTATTCTTTATGTATCTGGTTTTGATTAAGATTAATAAAACATGCTCGAGTTACAAATTAAATAATAGAGAATAAATTTTTATCATTATTAAATATATCACTATATTTTTTTTATTAGCAAATTTTATTGGCAATTTTATTCCATTACCCAATTAGGATACCCTTTAGTTTTTCTTCAGATTCTAAAATAGAGAAACAGAACAAAGACAGTTTTAGTTATATCCCGAAGAAGAAAATTATCACGATAATAAAAAGAAAGGAACGATTACGATTAACTAAATATAATAATTCAAGCATTCAGGAAACAAAAAGATGATGACAAAAATAAGAGACACATTTACCCTTCCATTATCGATATCGTGCAGATAGAAGATTTTTGAAAAATAAATAAACAGGCAAAAAAACTAGATTCAAACGGAAGTTATTCAGTCTTTTATTTTATGTTGCACCATTCAACTTCATACAATGTTCGTCACACAAATTCTTCATCAATTTAACGAACAGTTTCCCGTTTAGAAGTTGATAAGAAACTCGTAGTTTTCAGATATCTTAAAGCTAAGTTTAAGATTTAATTACAGTAGCGTAAAGACTTCAACATTTTTCGGCAAATCTAAAAGTGTTAGAATATATGAATTAATCTATTACTCGAATCGAGTCTCTATACATATATTCAATGGCTAATGCCAAATATATATCGATATTTATATTAATTAACAATAATTGATGTTACATAATCATTATTCAATGATTGCGTAATAATTCAACCGAATAGCTTTCATCAGTTGTGAGATTAACGTATAAAAATGTTCTCAAAAACAACCAAATCAAAATTGATTAGAAAATTTGAGAGAAGTATACAATATTTTCGGTTAAATTGTACGGTAAAATTATATCTGCTATCAACTTTCGAAGTGATGCGTATAAATATATTATGCAATAAAGAAATCATTCCCAGGTTCCAATTGTTCTAATGTACAAATGATAATTTATTTTATCTCATATCCCAACTTGAATAAAGGTGAGCTCACCACATAAGAAGACTTAAGAGGTCGACGCGTCGTTAACAGCCTTCAAAGACTCCAGAAGCGAGGCCTTACTGTCTTCGAGATCGAAAGAGTCGTAAGTATCCGCATCCGCTTCGTTATTCGCCTGGTTTCCCACCGGAGACGAAAGCGAAGAGGTAGCACCCAGGAATATATCGTTGTCAAAGTCCAGGAAATTCTGCGGAGGGTTGTACGCCATGAGTTCACCGCCTCCGTTTACTTCTGAAAATAGAAATAAATAAATCGTCGATTAAAAACCAAAATCGCAAAGACGAGAATAAAAATTCACAATTTTACTACCAAAAACTGATCGGTAAGAATCAGCTTACCGAGATTCTCATCCCCTTCCTTGTCCCTGTGTGTCTGTGAATGTGGATTTAGTTCTGGATTCATCGGTATTCCAAATGACATAGGATCGTCGGCGCCGAATAACTGCGATAAAATGAATCGAGGATTATTTAGAAATTAATCGATTGATATACAGATATATTTAGTTTATTTTTTCGTCCTATACTCACTCCTAGAAGGGTATTGGCGTCGATACTGTATCCTTCGCCTCTCAGCAGATCTCTCAAATTATCCAATTCGGTCTGCATAGATTCCAGATGGTTGTCCACTTCGTCCCTGCGTGAGATCACCTCGATTCAATCAAGAATATCACCGAAACAATATCGATATTTGATAACACAACATATCCCAACGATTTGTGTTAATAACAGATCTATCAACTAATCAATTAAATACTCCAAAATAAAAATTAAAATAGATTAAAAAATCTCAAATATCTCGAAGGCAAAAGTAACGGGGTAACAAATCGTTTGCGAGATGTTATTTTCAACTTCTGCGTACGCAGAGGCGAAGCGCAGCAAAGTTTTTAGTGAACACAGGGTATGAGACACCGGTTGATGTGCGCACTCCCATCGGACGCAATGTTCTCAACTTCGCTGCGGCTCGCCTCCGGGCGCAGCCAACAAATATGAGAATATAGGATTCGAGATTAAGTGATAATCTCCCTTTACGCTGTTTTAGCACCTTGGGACTGATTCAAACTTACGTATGTTCTAACCTAATGGGATCATTGAATCGACTCAGCGATAGATCTTTTGAGGTCGTCGCGCTAGTACCCTCGCCGATATCCTGCGAGTGGAGCTCTTGATTGTTTTCAGATTCGCTATTTGCGACATGGTTAATGTAATTATTGCTATCGATCTGATCGGGAATGAGAAGCATTTCATCGAGCTCCTCTAATTTATTTATGGATGAATTGTCATCTTCGTTTCTCTCCTCTTCTTCGGCAGTCTCTATCTCGTCGACCTCAAATTCCAGTCCCAATTCCTTTGCCGATGTCATGTTAGCAGCCATTGCGGCTAGTTTTGAACTCCGAACAGTTGCCAGTGGGATAACAGGCTTCGGTTTCTCCTTTACTACTTCGGACGTTCTCTTCTCAGACTCGGTTGTCGAAGGAGCAGCAGGCACTTCGAGAAACAGCGTTTCTTCCCTATAAACCGAGACAGCTCCGTGCTAGTCTTGATTTTTTTTTTCATTTTTATTGCGATCTTGATTCAGTCTTAATAATCTCTCTTTCTCTCTTTTTTTGATAGTACAAAACACCTTTCACACACATTTGCACTACAATCCATCTAATTACCGATCAACAAGTGTAACGATAAAAAATCTGATAGCTCAGAGTATAATTCCAGCACACTAGACTCTAGACTGCCAATTAAAGTTTAAGGGGACCAGTACAGCGTGATTCAACAAATTTTTCAAAACTTTTTCAAAATTCTCTTGTCGTAAGATTTCAGGCACACGGTTGACCCGATTACGTCTCTCGACGTCTCATTTTCTTCGGAGAGGAGATCTTCATCGTGTGAATGAAGGAAATTGGAAAAACAAAATTTTTGGACCAAGTTATGAGCAAAAGAGTGTCTAGATTGTCGCTGAATTTCGATAACTGACCATAATTTATCACAGGATTTTCTTTTCTCAGTTTTCTTCATTCACATGGTAAAGAATTGCTCTCCGAAGAAATAAGACGTCGAAAGACGTAATCGAATCAAACCTTACGACAAGTGATTTTTAAGAAAGTCAATCCTTCGATGAGTAATGAACTTAGGATAAGATATTTGTGATTCTTGGAGTATGTGGAATTTGTTGAATCACGCTGTCATCGTGCCCTTAAGGTGAAATGAAAGTCACGTGACCTCGATATGATTTACTACACTTGGAATTTTCAAACGCTATTTTCTCAGCCAAAACATATTCGATTGATGTGAAATTGATATCAGTGTCGTAGAAAAACTCAATGAAGGGCCTGCCAATCGTGGATTTTCGAAAATCGAGACGTAATAACAGTTTTTTAACAATATTGTTTCTCTCCACGAGGGGCAGCACCTCCTTGGGTTACAGAACAATATTGTTACACAAAATTCTGATTATGTCTTTCGATATTCGAAAATCCACGATTGGCAGGCCCTTAATTCAGTTTTTCTACGTCACTGATATCAATTTCACATCAATCGAATGTGTTTTGGCTGAGAAAATAGCGTTTGAAAATTCCAAGTGTAAATCATATCGAGGTCACGTGACTTTCATTTCACCTTAATCAATCACCACAGACCAAGTCGTTTACAGAAACTAAATTAAAATGATGCCCACTATGATTTGGTTTGTTCATTTGTCCCTCAAGTCAGGCCGTTCAGAATTTGATTATCTGAATACTTTTGATGGAAGACACATGCAGGACGATTATCAAACTCCTAAATGTACATATGCTGATATTCGAAGGTAGAATTGACCCGATTATTGTCGAGCGATGGACAGAAAACAAGAAAAAAAAAAATAATAGTAATAGGTGATACGAGAATGTTAAGACCGTTGTTTTTGCAAGCATTAATAAAATTCTGACACCAACATAAAGCTCGTTCACAAGAGAATTATTAAATAACCTGGTATCTTCGCCCTGTTCCAACGGTGGAATCAGAATTTTGACTGGCACCTTGTTTTTCCTCCTTGCAGCGTTCAAATCGCAGTCATTTCTTATAAATATGAACAACATTCACAGTACTTATTCGATTGATTAAATGTCTTTTATCATACCATTTAAACAATTTATATCCAACCAACGGATCAATTAAATTCTAATTGAATATTCCTTCGGTTTGAACCAAAATCGAATCCCAATGATCCGAATTCAGTCTCATAACTCACACAAAAAGGGAAAAAAAAGGAGGCTTAAAAATGATCATCCTTGCTACCATGTATTAAGTCTTCGATTCGTACTATTTAGGTCCATCTTATTATAAGTTTCATATGTAAAGGGAATATTCCCGTGAATGAATAATAAATAAATAAATAAATAAATAAATAAATGACCAGTTTTCACTTACGGCTTCTTGCCTTTACTGCTGCGCTTCTTTTTGCAGTCTACTTCCTGTGGCGCAATCAACTGTACGTTCTCCGATCTGTGAATCGGACTCGTAACCAGCTGTATGGTCTCCATGTTCTCTTCGTCGTCGAGGCAGGGGATGCTCTCGGTGTCGGGACTGTGAACCGCCGGACTCGCGCCGTGCTCCAATATTCTGAACGACAATAATCATCATCAGTATAAAGATTCGTTATTTACACTTCAAACATCGAAATGGATAATCAAAAGTTAGACTGACTCTGCTACAATGTATTCTGGTTCTAATTCATGGTCCGCTGGATCTAGCTCGTGTATTACCGGACCAGTTGGCGACGTGTTGGGCTGTAACATTCAGAGAAACGTGAAGAGGAGCGCGACGACTTACCCCAAGGTCTCCGTATCTCCAGAAAACCCCGCACACTCTACCTTGACGTTTGACATTTTGCTCTGTTTGGCTCTCTGGCGATGAGGGTCGTCGATCATCAGCGGATATCGTCTTTTTACCGACAGACCTCCTCCCCCTCCGCTCCTCGAGGGCTGGACCAGAGTGACGAGGAAGTGGATAAGCTTGTTGACTATCTGTTGCTGTTTCATGTGCTTCTGCCTCAGCATCGCGAGCTCTCGCCACAGAGCCTCGTTCTCTCTTTTCATCGAGCCTAGACGAGAGTCGAGGTGCTCCTGGCGACCCCGCATGCTCCGAACTTCGGAGAGCATCTTCGTCATCAACTCCGGTTTCATCGGTGCCTGCGCCGTGTCCTGACCTTTGGTAGAAGCGATCTGAAATCGAAACAGTCGAGTTAGTTGGTCGATATTTGGCTTTGAGAAAGAGGCATTCACCTTTCGCTTGATGTGTTCCAGGAGGCAGGGATGTCCTTTGCAGAAATACTGATGTGCAAATTCCATTTCGTCTCTGTCGCATTTGAGTCCTCCAAGTTCGACGGATACTTTTTTGTGAAAACCATCTATAAGAAAGAACGAGAGAAAAAGGAGGGTTCGAGTTACAGTTTCAATACCGTTTGGGAAAACGATATCAGAAATAAAAAGTTCGAGTCACGATGAATAGAATATTTTGATGGGATATTAAATCAAATACGTACACATATTAAGCTGCCTGACAAAACTGGCCATGTTGTTGTGTTTGTAGTAGTGCGGCAACAGTTCTCGAGCGAACTGGGCCTGGTTTCTGATATAAAAACTCCTTCCATTCTGCAATCGTAGAGCAAGAGAAGATAAAAACGATATGAAAGATGGAAATAAAGTATTTCATCGAGAGAAGCCTGATTAGTTATTTTCTGAATATTTGTTTCAATTATCGTTCGAATACATGAGTGGTCAGTCGTGTACGGATATCTGTGGTGTCTTGTGATTACAGGAGTGTTTATTTATGAAACGGTTTCCGGTCTCTCTCTATCGAAATAAAAACCTCTGGACTGAAAGTTCACATCATTCTTTCAGCCTCCCCGAACCAAGTTAGTTTCTTACTATTCAATTTCTAGAGCGAATTCTATGACGATCAGACAGTGTAAGGAATCTTTTTTACGTTCGAACGGAACACGAACCGAAGCAGACTTCCGCATCAACGCAGCGTTTTCAAGGGTCTATTCAAAACGTGAAATTGTAGATTTTTCTTATTTTTATATATTTTATCCTACGAAGAACAAAAAAAATTTGACATCTTTGTATTCAAAATGACTGATATTCGAAATCATTAGCTATTTAAAATTATTCATCAGGTGACCAACGATTGTAGTGATTTGAAGATATTTTAAAATTGTAAGATCCTCCGAATGCTCTGAAACGATTTTCTTGACTTTCGGAGCGAGCAACAAGATTTTTTAGAAAATATTTACGTTCGTTAATAGATAATGACGGTTTTAATCAATTAATTAATGAAGATCCAATTTCAATCTAAATATAATCTAAATCTATAGTAATTAATTAATCGATTATTACTCGACTTGATTCATCACCTCAGAGCTGAATTTTGAATAGAGAGATGAAAAACTCCCAAAAATAGTTGTTTATGAAGGTGAATTCCAGTGTGTTTGGCTACAAAATTATGAAATCATTGAGAATCTTTACTATCCGAGACGAAAGAATGAGCGTTGCGGGTAATAAATGAATCCCTAGTACAGCGGAGAGTCGATAATTCGAATTGATAAGGACTGGACAGCAAAATCCCACGAGGAAAAACGAAACGTTGACCATTTGATGATGTAGTCAGGGAAAGTTAACGTCGACGAAGTAATGACTGCTGCTCAGAGCTTCGGAAACGTATGTAGAGGGATAATCAATCGTATAATTTGCGTCCTACTGTATATATTGAAACTCCATACCATGTGGTATATAAATAAATATCGCTGTACGTATGTATTGATCCAATCGCTCTGTGACTGAATTCAGATTCAAAGACAACGATATTGATTATATTAAATCAAGTAAGTTATATAAGCTACTGACTCGGCTAATAAGTTATGCTTCTTTATTACAAAGCAGAGGTAGCACCACCGGGTCATCCGGTGTACCTCGCAAAAATCCAGCTCAATTTATCTTCACACATTTTTCTTTTTTTTTCATTAGAGTAAATAAAATAGTAATGATTATGGTTCGCCTAATTCTGATAAATTCTATAAGTAAATAATAATAATAATAATAATAATAATAATAATAATTTCGTGTGATGTATTGAGTTCGCGAATTTTTTTCATTACAGTAAATAAAATAATAATAAATAATAATAATAATAATAAATAAATAAGAATTTTTAGACTATTAAGAATCGATTTTAAGTCTTGAAAATAGAAAAATAAACAAAATAAAAAATATCCTCAGTTTGAAATGATCATTGCAAACAGGTTTTTATCATAAACTTGGGTAAAAACTTCCTCGACGCATGCTAGTCTCGATAATCAAACATGGAATGATTAACATTGTTTACATAATAAGTAGAATAAATTGATATAATTTTATTTTACGTCATCGATAATAAAAATTGTACATCTTTGCATTAAATAACAATTTACATTCTTTTATTCTGTGATTATATTCATTTTTCGAATCGAATTTGCGTGTTTCGTGAAAGAATCTGGTTATGTGCGTATATATTTTGAGAGGATGAAAACTGGTCTGACACGTGTTGAGACTCGATATAATTTCAATATTTGCAATAAACGGCTATCATGAGGGGAAAAAAAAGCGGCTCCAATAATCGGTTTTTGTATCCCGGTTCAAATCCTTATACGGAGCGTAAAAAGTGGTTTGAAAAAATGTCCATACAGAGGACCGCGAGGTGTAGGTACCATGGGTTCCGTGTGGTGTCTATAGGTGAGAGACCCAACGACGTAGGACGTTGATACGGGGTAAATGATGTAATTTAGAAACGTCAGATCTCCGGTGTGATTCGATGATCGAACATGATACAAGATCGTCGTCGATGTTGACTAGTCATCGAATAACCGTGTCAACTCGATGTGATTGGCGATTTTTTAGGTAGAGAGACCGAGACGTAAAAGTGAAGTTATGGAAAACTCACGGGTGCCCAGCAAATAAGGTCGTCGGTTTCTGGATCCTCTACGAGCTTCCATAGCTTGCCTAAAAAGGCTGGCACACTCGTTCCAAGCTCCGTGATCGTGTGCATCTTATTAACGAAATTTTTTAACCGGTTGATTATACGATTAACACTATTTTTTTAAACTATTATTCAAAGACGAGTTCACTTTACGTTTCACAATAATGGCTGACGATGTTATTCTGCTACGGCCTGCGGCCATGGAACGAAACCTCGAGGCACTAACCGAAACAAAATGGCCGACCAGAAAAACGCGGCATATTTGAAATCGCTAAATCACACAGGGATGAACTCGGTACTCGGAATTCAAATTTCAATCAATTCTAGCCTAATCAGTTTTGTCTTGTAATTCGATCTAGTTTAAATCTTCATTTGTCCTCTCCTACCTTCAATGAATTAATTATCGTTATTATTATTATTATACTATTATTCTATACGTGCTACTGCGCATGATTATTATCTTTTCTCACATAGGGTTTTCACTCGTCAAGTTTGGAAATTAATAGATAAGTCAAAATTTCGTTACCCAGTTGGGATGATGCATTTTTTTTGTGTGCTTCATGATTCAATCAATCATGATTAAATCAGTGTTTTCAGGTTGATGAACAACATTATGAGCATTTGATAACATGAATTACGTGAAAGAAGCATCGAATGTTTCGATACAATTAATTTTCCTTTGAATGCCCGCCTCCATTATTCAATCATGAACTTCGGGGCCAAAGGTCATTCGAAGGTCATGTTATTGCGTATGGTTGGACGCGGTTTGATGTTATAGTCAGCTTCCTCGTACTGAGCGAGAAAATAGGTAGTCCCATTGAAAAAACAACATTGCAACCACCGAAATCTCAGTAGATATGACCTTCAGGTGACATTCGCTTCAAAAACTCATTTTCCCCCTTTAAGGTGAAATGAAAGTCACGTGACCTCGATATGATTTACACTTGGAATTTTCAAACGCTATTTTCTCAGCCAAAACACATTCGATTGATGTGAAATTGATATCAGTGACGTAGAAAAACTGAATGAAAGACCTGCCAATCGTGGATTTTCGAATATCGAAAGACATAATCAGAATTTTGTGTAACAATATTGTTCTGTAACCCAAGGAGGTGCTGCCCCTAGTGGAGAGAGGCAGCACTTCCTTGGATTACAGAACAATATTGTTAACAAACTGTTATTACGTCTCGATTTCCTACTTTTCCATATAACCATTTTTTGTACAATCGATGATAACCAAGTTATTCGGGGTGGCAGAGTTGAATGGACCATCCTGTATATCAGTCGATGAGCCCCATGTCGACTCCTGAGTATATGCAACTAGGATGAGAACTATCGTTGCCTGATAAAGAGCAGAATGTGTGACTGGTCACTAACAATCAGTGTAGTCTCAGTTGCATACGCTCAGGGGCCTCAATAGGGCTCATCGACACCATGACCCGATGGTATGATCGAACCTTTAAATATGAAAGAGATTCGCCTCCGTCTTCATTAATTTCATTTCAAATCTGTTCATTCGTGTTATAATATGGATGGTATTATTTTCACTCAGTGACTGAAATTATTTACTATGTATATGTTTGAATTTAGTTTAATATTTTTGGGTATTAAATTAAGTGTCGACTATTTGTTATTTTATTATTTTCAGTCTGGATTATTGTAACTTATTCTACTATGTT
The DNA here is from genome assembly GCA_018420115.1 of Euura saliciscinereae. Classification (NCBI taxonomy): domain Eukaryota; kingdom Metazoa; phylum Arthropoda; class Insecta; order Hymenoptera; family Tenthredinidae; genus Euura; species Euura saliciscinereae. The sequence continues at coordinate 39,988 of JAFFZH010013592.1, forward strand.
TGGGGATATGTAATACTATTACAAAATTTAGAAAAAATTGGAAAATTATTGTCCTATTTTTCAGTACCGAATTTCAAATATGCATTTTTTTAAATTTAAATGATTTGATTTTGATTCAGATAAATGTAGGCATAGTTTAACTGCATACCGTTTAGATTTCTCTAAAATTTGTTTCAAAATAAACACGCGATTTAATAGAAAATCGTAGACATTATTTTGTTGGAAAAAAGTTGAGGTTTAAATGAAATATATAAATAAATTTGTTGTATACCGACAAATAACAGTGATGTAAAAATAGATAGTTATGTCAGAAATTCTGTTTTGTTGAAATTTGTTCAATCCTTATCTTATATTTTATTCTTTTGATTCCAACTAATTGTGAATAAACGAATGAATGTGAATAGTTTATGTGAATCCACAAATAATTTATTTTTATTGATACTTTATTTATAAAATTAGATAATTGTATTAATATATATGTTACTGATTGACTGTTATTGTTCAATTTTATTATTCCACTTCCTACCCCTAGTTTGGCCTATTATTTAGAGGCAGAATAAATATGCGATGACGTCAATCACACGATGTCTTCAGAATAACAGAAAATAATTTTTTATTAATAAATTTTCGCTACGACAGTGATACTATTTTTTGCTATCTTGAAAAACAATTCAAAATATTCAATCTTTACAATCCCTCACTTATAGAGTAATTGGAGAACGTAAAAATTCTTGCTTAGAGTTGCTACATATTCAAATCTCAAGGTGTTTTTAGGTTAAATTTATTATGTTTGTTGTATTAATAATGAAGAGAGAAAATAGATGATTGCAAATAGATTGGTATTTATTATTTATAGTAATAGTAATTCTATTTATAGCTATTGCGTATTCTATCATCGCGAAAAATGTTGTTCCGCCAGTTTTGCATGGACGTACAACAAGTTGCCTGAACTAAGGCGCGAAACTCGAGTTCCATCGTCACGCAATTATCCGAAGAATTAATTGGCCCGTCGAAAATTGGGTGTCAACAAGATTGAAAATTAAATCACTTCTTCTATACAGTTTAAAAAAATCATCACTGTTAAAAAAAATAATAAACTTGTCAGAAACTCGTCGTTTAAGAGAATTTATTATTTGTAAATTTGGCAAAATCCCTCGTTTCGTGTCACCGAGATGTAATCTCGAGTTAAAATGATAGTCTTCAAAATAAAATTTAACAACCAACCGTACAGATTTATAAGCCGTAATAAACAGTTATTCCGTAATATGCGGGTACCGAAGCAAATTTCAAAGCCAAACCCACGCGAATTTGACCAATAATCATCCGAGTCTGTCAAACGGTGTCAAATTTTATGAATATTAACTATGGTATCATGCAGATTTCTGGCCAATCTCAACGGTTCGGGACGCGCAAACGAGGCTCTATGTCTCCTATTATACGACTGACCCCTTCGCCCCGAGTCACGCCGTCTATTATCATCGAACATTATTACACACACGTTAGAAAACTACCATTTGATATGAATAAAATTCTAAAAGAAAATCGTCCGTATATTTATTGAGGAAACTCTAATAATATATGCAAATTTGATTGGGCAAAGACTGCTGCAGCTGGAGTGATAAGAGATTGTATCAGAATTCGAAATAGAGACCGGAGATACAGTTAGACGGTTTCGAAATTGAAAATAATTATTGCGCGTTCGTAATTATGAATGAAAATGAATAACAGCTTTGGTGGCATGATGGCTAATTTTCAGACAATACCGCGCGGTATGATCTTCGATTTAATGACCGTAATGGAGACGGTAACCCGTAATCCCGGATCGCCTCCTGCACTGCAACCGGGTAACTGAAAATATAATGGGAATAGACCCGCATAATCTGTAACACAACAGTTATGGGTCAAAACGCGAGACGTGGGAATCTATTTTATACAGTATAAAACTTTAATGGCCATTTTATGGGTGGGGATTCAGCGGCCGCTGGTACCATTCGCGGGTCTCTTTCATAGTTGCGAAAGGTATAATATAAGGGTTACACGGAATACTACCGGGACATTTGGTAGATGGTTTTCAACCGGCCAGCAACACCGTTCGGAGTTTATTTTCATCTTCATTCTCCATTTATACCTCAATAAAATTTCGTTTTATCACATTTTATCACGTTTCAATGGCCGAGGCGGTACGTTCGGTCCTATATTAGCTAATTTTCAATCAGATTTACTGTCTTCGTCGGGATATTAATTTTCAAATAATTAAAGATTGCAGTGTTTATTTTCGGACTCTTCGTCCTGGGCGATGGGAGAATCATCGAATCGTTAGACCCGGAATTACGCGAGGAAAGTGGCATGAAGAGCGACGAACTGTTTGATCAGATAAGCGGGGCTAATTTAAGGAATAATTTACGGCAAAGTCAAGGACGACTCTCCGAAGCGGAGCACTCGACGTACAATTTGAGGGAACCGAATGTACGTTTTACACTTTTTTCAATCATTTTGACGATGTGAGTTATCTTAAAATCGACGCAGGGACCGGAAACCTACGCCTTCGGCTACGACAACGTCTTCGATCGAAGAGGAAACGAGCACTTCCGGTCCGAAGAGAAATTGCAGAATGGCACCATCGTCGGAGAGTACGGATACACCGATTACGAACAACGGAAAGTCGTGCTCGTCACTTATACCGCAGACACGAGAGGCTACAGGTGAGGCAATGAATCTGGTTCACCTTTTCAACTTCCAGTTTCGCTATTTTCACTGTAATCACCCCGAAGACGAAAAGGTTTTTCCAAACTTAGAACTGATTAGATTTTTACTTTGATCGATTCAGTACTCTTTGAATTATTTCAATAACAAAATTCTGAAAGATACAATAAAAATGACGATATTTTGACAACGGATCAACGAATTTGAATCAAATTTGGTACCACATGGTTTGTCGGATCGCTGATTCAAGAACCTGAAGTCAGTTTTGCAAAATTTTAATTTGACGTACCGATATGCGGCGAAAAAAAAACTAAAAACATTTGGATTTCGATGAAAATTGATACTCGAACGTTTTTTGGGTCACGCGAAATTCAAAATAGTGGATCCAATTTCCTAGAAGAAACACTAAAAATATTCGAAATCTCATAAAAATTGGTACTCGAAGGATTTTCGAACCGCCAATCAATAATCTGGGGTCATATTTGCAAAATTCAAAATAGCTGGAAAAGCAATAAATAAATAACGGGAAGTTCAAAGGCTGGCTCATACCCACTTGTAATGATTAATTGATCGATCTTTATTTATTGCAGAGCAAAGACGAAGGTGTTCTCTCTGGACGTTGCGTATTAATGATAAATTGAAAAAAACGAACGTTCTGCAAAAATTCGATAAAAAAAATATTCGCAGATGAAAGAAGAAGGTCGTATCATTTTTTTTAAATTTTTTTTTCGCGGTTACGACCTTATGCAATTTATTTATTTTTCGCTAAGTTAATTATCTCCCCATTGTAAATTTTACCGTTTATGAGCGGATCTTCGGCTTTTTACCCTCAATACGATAAACAAAAAATATACGACCTTTTGCCGTTACGAAGAGCAAGAAGTCGTATATAAAGGCGTTTACGTCCTCATGCCATTAGACACGAGATACGCAAACGTCAGATATACGATTCAAAAGGCTACCTTCTCGGTTTATGATGTATGTATTTGGTACGGCCTAATGGATTTTGAATCATCCGCGATTCTTCGGCCCAACCCAATGTCATACCCACGTACAACATACGAAGAGACGTTTAAAAAATTCATACGATCATATAACTATAAAACATATTCGAACACTGAAATTATTCTAACTGTATCGTCGTTATACAGCCTCACCTTCTGAAAGTACATGTCAAACATTTGTAGACAGACATGTATGTGTATGTAAAGTAAACTGTGAATAATTTTTCTTCTATTAATAAGTGAGCGGATCGCTATAGAAAGAAAAAAAATAACTAGCAATAAATATTTATTACTATTTATTATGTATTTACGGTAGTTGTATTCCCGACTATACAGGTCATGGCAATAAATTATATGAAACCGTATTTTGTTTTATGATTTTGTTCCGAACCAAGATGGAGTACCAGCTGCAATGTTAGCCTCGTGGTTAACAGTACCATTAGGGTAATAGTTTATCAAGACTTGTAACGTTGGTTGTAAATTTTTTTTATAAAAAATATAAAATTTCTTTTCTATCGTTCTTGACTGAAACTACACTACTATCACGCAGTGCCCGGAAACAGATCGGATGTTCACTCTGCGTGACAATATTATAAATAAAATACTAGTGCGGGAAGAAAAGTAGCCCTGAACCATTTTAATAATTGTACAATGTTTTATCGGGAACTAAATTACTGCTCGAAGCTTGACCAACGTCAATCAAGAAAAAAGACAAATCTCTACTCAAGTCGTCCGAAATTTGGGAAAAACCTAGTTGAAAATCGTAATGGAAAGATTTCAGAGGTCCGAATTTTCCCGTAGCTGTTATCAAAGCGCAAATATGAACGGTCGTAGTTTGAATCTCCAATTGAACAACGTCACGATGTCCTACCGCGGTAGGAAAAATCACGACTGTAATGAGAGCAACAGATCTCAAGGTACGACAGGAGAATCGACGGAAATCGAAGACGAAGACCAGCCGGATGATCGCGACATTGACGAACGGTCCCAAGTCAATTGCGACCAATCGGAGCAGCATCAAGGATCAATGGTATGCGGACTGTGCCACTTAGCACCAGGGGCTACCGAATGCTCCAATAGCCCGGGACCAATGTTCACCTGCACCAAAGGTCACCTTCTTTGCCAGCAATGCCTTCACCGCTACACCGTTTGCCCAGGTTTGTGAATGAACTCCTCTTCTGGTTCTTCCCTCTTCCGCACGTTCCATCTTTGACCGAAGTCACGTTGTTCCAGACATTGGTTGTGTGGTGTGCGGCGCGGAGCTTTACGCTTCTCAGTCGACCTGCCACCGAGATACGAGTGGGACTGGTTCGCGTCACCCTGGTCCTCATACATCGCAAGAAAACCCCCGCGGGGTTGACGCCGTCCGCAGAACTAGGACACTGGCTCCGGTCCAAGAGGCGGATCGGTCGAAGAAATGGGTTCGAAACTATGGGAATCCCCGGTGTGCAACGGGGTACAGTTCCGGATGGGAAGGAGCTGAGTCAGGAGACGCTTTTCAGTTACGAAATGTCCAAACAAATGCGGATCCTCTGCCAAGGCAGCTTCAGCATCATCAGACGAGGAGCTACTGCAGCATAAGAGCCGGTGATGCGGACTTCGAACCGGAACTGCAAAGGATTGGTAGCGGCCCTAGAGAAGGAGCACATTCGGAATGTTCCAGGAGGCCCATACGCTGCCCTAGACTCGACTGTGCCGTTAACGTCGCATTCTCAGCCCTTACTCAACACTTTTTATTCGATCATCCCGAAGTTCCGATCCTCAGTGTCGAACCAGGCATCAAAAGCACACTCATCGTCAGCTTTGCAGCTCTCTCTTGCGACTCCAGCAGATGCCTCGCGCTGCTTTTGGTCTCTGGAAAACTCATGTAAGTTGAATAGTTTCGATCTTATGATTCGGGATGTGCCGGATATCCGGTATCCGGCACAAGAAAACGCACAATGTTGGATTTTCAATGTTAAAGTGTGAGCCTGAGGATTTGCATTTCCTGCTCATTTCATTCTTGTCACTTTAATTTTGTTCCTTTTTTTCCACGTTTACTCATAGTATATTTATTCAGTTATTTAGTTTCTATGGATGTGAATGAGGCAAAAAAAGAAGAATTTATGAAAATAATCATCTTCTGAACAGTATATTTGAGATTTGTACTGCTGTCCGGTTATCCGGCCGGATAGTAAAAAAACACAGGCCGGATAGTCACCAGATATCCGGCACATCCCTACTTATGGTTATGATTATCATGATCATCGATTATCGTCAGTCATTCATCTGATTGACTGAGCGCCTTCTCATTGAAGTAAAAGTGATCGGGTGAGACGTGAGACTCGGCAGAGTCTCGCGCGGCGTATAGGCCTGTTGGATAACTGAATCCTAAAAAATAGATTCTTAGCAGAATTTTAGATGCAATTCCGATTTTTGAGTGAAACTGAAATATTTTTTTTATGTATTTGTTCGGAATCGTAATGTAGAATTCCGCTAAGAATCTATTTTTTGTGATTCAGTGCCGTGGGCTGAGATATCTGAAGATATCTGAGTATCGGTAAAAATCGGAAACAGCACCCCCTTAAAATTTGTTGGTTATGTTTTTCGTACGAGCCGTTGGTTTTACCTGGCGAGCCGAAGGCGAGCCTTGTAAAGCAACGGCTCGTACGAAAAACATAACCTTGCTGAACAGTTACTTTCTGCGCGCGCCCCATACAATATTTCTGCTGTAAAAGGTAGTAGAGAGGGGGTAACCTGCGGTATAAAGACTTTATTCCGCAACTTTGACATGCGCAATTCGAACTGCGCATCAAAGTTGCGGAATAAAGACTTCATACCGCTTAACTTTGAACTTAGCGGTATAAAGTGCCACTTGCCGGAACGAAAACAGGTGTCAAAAAGTGACTTTCTAATGCCTGTGCCGTGAAAACAGTTACTTTCTGCGCATGCCACATAAATATCTATTTTCATGTACCTTGCGCGAGACTCTGCCGAGTCGTGTGTCTTTGTCTAATATTTCCAACATTGTGTACCAAGGGGTGCAGCGTCGAGGCTGTTCAACGGTAGTCAGATCCAGCCAAGATACCGGAACCGTTTACCGCTTCCGGTTTTGGCCGCCCGACTCCACTGTACCAATAAAGCTCCTTGCCACGACCAGAACCACAATCACGGCGAGGGACGAGGTCAGGGAGACGTTGTTATCGCGTGGGTGGCTGGTCTGGACGTGGGAGGTTCTACCACGAGAAAATTACGATGTAGTATCGAAGTATGTATAGACAGAACTGAGCAATTGAAACAAATTTCACCATTTTCCTGTCTGTGTCTGGGTCTAAACGAAAAGCTATACAGGGTGTATCGTCTCGAGTGTCGAGAACGGGAGGAGCTTCAAGTGGCATCACCTCGAAACGGTCGAATGTAGATTTTATGTCTAAATAATGCAATACAAAGCCGACAATACGAGCTTCGAGATGCGTTTTTGACACCAAATCTAGAAGTTATGCCACTTAGATGATACAGCCTGTATTAGTAGCCCTGTTATTTGTGTATCAAGGGCGGAAAGTACTATTTTTCCGAGTGTGCCTTTGGCGGCACGAGCCGAAGGCGAGTTGCTGCGAGCACACTCGCCAAAATATCCTTGCGCCCGTGATGCACACGATGTTTTTTTCATCACCTGGTTTGCAGAAATGCCTCTGTTCAGACCGAGTGAGCGGGCGGAAAACAGGATTTTGCGCCCTAGGGCGGAAAAAAGACGTTTTCGCCCAAGGGCGAAAAGACCTGTTTTCCGCCCGCTCAAGAGGTATGAAAAGTGGCATTTTGCAACCGGGTGTGAGAAGAGACTTTTCCGTATCTTCTCATCATCCTTCCGGTTGCATTTAAGGCAGTCGACGGAACGGAGGACGGAGATCTGCGATCCCTGACGTATACGGGGCCCGTAAATTCTTTGCGTACCGCTCAACGTCCTCACGAAGTATTCAGAACCGGAGATTGCGTGATTTTGCACCAGGGTCTGATAAACCACATAACATCCGGTTCCTCGACTCTGAACGTAAACGTGATCGTTCACTGATTATTGTACAGAAGTTTTATACTATTGTTTGTACCGTCTTCTCGTATATTATATAACATTGTATAAAAGATATCTTATCAGTATGATTATTATTATTATTACTGACGATAATATAAGCTGGGTAGAATAATTAACTGTATAACGTTTACATACCGCATGATGTATGTGTGTCATGTATAAAAAGTTAAAATAGTACAACAGGATTATACATATGATATATAATAATAATGAATTTTAGCGCGGGAATTCCGATTCCGATTTTTTTTTTTTTTTTT
>JAFFZH010013593.1:0-10759 GCA_018420115.1 Euura saliciscinereae
AATTTTCCCCTCACTTTTTGGGTAATGATTCTCATAGCGCATCATTCGCATATCACAATATTGCGTGGCGATAGTGAGCGCGATAAAATATGTTCGATCGATAAACGACGAGCTGTCATCTGTATCAGCCGAGATCCCTGGCAGCAGAGCTGAGATGCTCTCACGGCAATCTCACGGCAACCAATCACAAGTCACAACCGACTTGGCCGCCATAGACTGTGTTGTATGTTCCCAGACGACCTAGACCGGCGGACTCTCTTAGTTTGGTTGCCCACGTAACTTGCCTATGAATCAACCGACTCTCTACATCATTATATAGTCAGAATTTAGAAATCTGAACGGGGAGATGACGATATTCTGAGGATAATTTTGAGAATTAAATCGATCGCATAATTCATATCTCAGCTCTCGGTGCACCTACAGCATTGAAATTGGGCTCAAATGAAAGGTAAAAAATAATCCATGCTAAAATAAATCATTGAATCCCTGATATATTGCCGATTGAGAGATAATGGGAGTTAACGCCAGCCGTATAGCCCCGTAGAGCTCCCGTTCGGGTAAATAGACTCGGCGAGTCTACGCGCAGCGTTTGAAAAACTTTTTTTTTTCATGTACTTGGCGCGAGACTCTACCGAGTCTCTTGATATATTCTATGTTATTGCAAATTTTCTTTTTTTTGGGAAAATACCTATACAGTAAATTTCTGCAAAATATATATATATATAGGTATATATATATATTCTACTGAAAAATAGAACTGAAGCTGAATTTTTCTTTTTTTTTTTATAATTGAAAAAAAAAATTGATTCCGTGATAATTTAGACAAATCTTGCGGATTTTTTTTTCAATGAAAAATTCTTCATTACGTTGCAATCATTCTTCAAATAGTTTGCAAATTTTATCTTTTTTTTTTTTTTCTTTTCTTCTCCAATTTTTATCACGTTCTTTTTCAATATAGTATATATAATAAATATTTTTTCACGTACCAAAATAATTGCTCTACAATATTTCATCTATTACTTACTTCAATTACACAGGCCCACAAAAAAAAACAAAAAGTGTCCGAACTCGGCATGTAAGACATGTTTTCTTACGTATTTTTCAGTGCTGACGTGAAATTCGAATCTGAAGTCAAAATGGGGGGTCATCCGGGCCGATTTTTTCAGTAAATGGCTGTTGAACGTAAAAAAATAGTAATACCAGTTGGATGAGTTTTTCGAATTACAATCATCATAACTATATGTTTTTGGGGTCGCTGAATTCGAATCTGGCATCCATATGACCCTGGAAGGTCAAAATCAAGGTCATTTCAAGGTCAAAATGAGAGAAAGAAACTGTTGAACCACAGACAATCATCATATATCTATCCATTTTTGGGATAGCTGAATCCGAATCTGGGGTCAGAATGAAGTGTACTTCCTTCATTGTTCAAACATAGACAATCATCATAACTATCCGTTTTTGGGGTCACTTGAATGAAGTATATACTTCATTCTGACCCCAGATTCGGATTTAGCTACCCCAAAAACGGATAGGTGTGATGATTGTCTGTGCTTCAACAGTTTTTTTTTCTCATTTTGACCTTGAAATGACCTTGGTTTTGACCTTCTAGGGTCAAAAGGAATGCCAGATTCGAATTCAGCGACTCCAAAAACGTGTAGTTATGATGATTGTAATTCCAAAAACTCATACAGCTGGTATTACTATTTTCTTACTTTCAACAGCCATTTACTGAAAATCGGCCCGGATGACCCACAATTTTGACTTCATATTCGGATTCAGCACTGAAAAATACGTAAGAAAACATGTTTTACAGGCCGAGTTCAGACACTTTTTGTTTTTTTTGTGGGCCTGTATGTTATCGACGGATGTCGAAAAAAATCTGATTTAGAAAATGCAAAAAATAAAAAGAGGTGAAAGAAATTGTCCACAAAACTGGGAGTTCAATTTCCACAATATTTTTCACGCTCACTTTGTCACCAGTGAATCACAATGCGATAATAAATATACATTCAGAAATGGGAAACATCCGAAAATATGCGAGGGTTGCGGACAAGCCAGAAATCCTCCCTATATGGCAGCAGCGTGTGGCAGAAAAACAAATATCCAGTATTCAAATTTTTTTTATTTTATATTTTTTCCGTTTATTTTCATGCTTTTTTTCAAACTTTGAAACTCGTTCAGCCGTCTGCAGCTTCGACTGTTTTTAACACATTGCGAAAAATAAAATAAACAAAAAATGAATGAATAAAATAAAAAAAAATTCTCACCCTCGTCGTTGAAATTTGGGAGGAAAAAAAAAGTAGAAAAAATCATAACATCACACAGAAATTAGGTATTGCCAAAAAAATCTGTGTGATAATAAAATAAAAAGGTGAAAACTGTTCGTAAATAAAAAAAAACAATGAGTAAAAAATAGTAATTCAAAAATAGTTAAAAAATAGTAATTAAAAAAAGTAAGAAATAGTAATTAAAAAATAGTAAAAATAGTAACAGTATTAAATTAAAAAATAGCTGAAAAATAGCAATTAAAAATAGTTAAAAATAGTAATGGTATTGAATTAAAAAATAGTAAAAAAAATAGTAATTAAAAAAATTAATAAATAGTAAAAATTAGCAAAGTTCTCAACCTTTTTTTATTTTGCGAATTTTGACACGGTTTAAAAGATCTGTAAAAATTTGCAGGAAATTCGACAGGATTTTTAACGTTTAAACTTTGACAGTAAACACTTCCGGTAACCGCGGTCTCTGTAACGAGCGTGTTATCAAGGGTCGTTAACCCCTTGTACTTACTTCTTTTTGTATATTTGTATCTCTTCTCGCGACGCCCGGTCTGCTACTACGCTATAGAACTCGACGGTTCAATCGATAGCGTCCCGACGTTGCCGATCATTGCTAACTTTTGAGATATGTCGACCCAGTTTATGAAAAATTTATCGAATACTAGTCTAAAAACGTGAACGTAGATACGATCAATCTATTCTGGGATCTCCTATCGTCTAGAGATGTTTTTCGCAAAATTTTCCGCACGCGTAACAGTACGGAAAAATATGTTGAGTTTTAGGACGATGATTTTTCTTTGAATATCCAAAAGTAGCGAAATTGGAATAACGAAGATTTTTTTTTTATCAATTGATTAAAGAGTCTTCATGTTCGCAATTTTGCAAATTTTTATGATTTCGCAAATTTTTTGGCTACGACTTCGATAATTTTAAAAGGTTTTTCTTTGAGAAACAATTTTTTTGCCTCCTAGCGATCTTCCATTTTTTTTATTTTTATTTTGCGAATTTTCACGGATTGGCGATTTAAAAAAAATCCGTGATATTTCCATTCTAGATTTTTCTTCATTTTCGCATTTCTGCAACGATTAATAAATTTTCAATTTTGGTGATTCTTCTAATTCTGTCATTTCGCAAATTTTCATAATCCTCCGACTTTGCCAGCTTTTTTTTTTTCTAATCTTCAATTCCTAAATTATTGCAATTCCATGATCAATTAAAGTTTAAGATTTCTTGAAAGCTCGCGAATTTTCATAATTATCAAACAAATTCATGCGAACTTTCAATTTTGCAAATTTCTCCTCTACCTGTTTCATCATAATTTCCCTCATCATTAATTTTTTCGCGATATTTCAAAGTAAAAACAAGAAAAAGAATAGAGCTTGAAATTGGATTGGCACAATTTTCCGAATAATTTCGCACAATTTTCTCTAGTCTTCCATAACATGGAAAATTTGTAGCTATTTGTCAAGATTAAAATTCTTTATGCCTCATATCCTCACAAAAAAGGCTAAAAAAAAATAGCACAATGATAAATAAAAAAAATTAAAAAAATCTGAATAAATGAATGAATGAGAGAAGTGTGAATAATCGATATTCATTCGCATGTGAAATAATTCACAGTAATTTACATTCTATCAGAATACCCATGTATAATCCCAAGAGAAAAAGAACCTTTGAGTTCTTCGGTAGTTTAAAATCACAGTAGGGAGGAGCGGGAATTTCAAAGCTGGTACTGCAAACGTTATAAAAAAAAAATTTACCCACCCGGGTTTGAGGATTAATTATTTATGAAAGTATAACGCGCGCGCGGACTGCTCAACTCGATTTTCTACGTTCTATACACAGAGTGAGAAAAACTGCAAGTAGTTCTCCTATCTCCAGGCTTCAAAGTATAATTTAATTTGATCAAAAAGAAGAATTTATTCATTCGGAAGAGGAGATCAGTAACTGTGAGGGATGAGAGAGAAGACGAAGATGTAGAAAATTCTAGGGGAAAACATAATCTAGTGACAAAATAAAAAACCATTAGAATATTAACAAATCTTTTGTGAAGGAAGAATTGGGTAAGAAGAAAAATTAATTCAGTGGAAAAATCGACGGTCAGAGGGAAAGTAAAAAATCTAGAGGAGAAAAAAAAAGGTTTCAAACGATTGGAGGGTGAAAAGAACTAGGATAGGACTAGGGTTCGTCATTTTGGAAAAACCATGGGATTAAGAAAGAAGACGAAGATATAGAAAATTCTAGGGGAAAACATAATCTAGTGAAAAAATAAAAACCACTAGAATTTTAACAAATCTTTTGTAAAGGAAGAATTGTGTGAGAAAAAAAATGAATTTAGTGGAAAAATTGACGGTCAGAGGAAAAAACATGGAAAGGAAAAATTCTAGGGGAGAAAAAAAAACTAGGTTTAAAACGATTGGAGGGTGAAAAGAACTAGGATAGGACTAGGATTCGTAATTTTGGAAAAACCATGGGATTAAGAGAGAAGATAAAGACACAGAAAATTCTAGGGGAAAATATGATCTAGTGAAAAAAATAAAAACCACTAGAATTTCAACGAATCTTTTGTGAAGGAAGAATTGTGTAAGAAAAAAAATGAATTAAGTGGAAAAATTGACGGTCAGAGGAAAAAACATGGAAAGGAAAAAATCTAGGGGAGGAAAAAAAACTAGGCTTAAAACGATTGGAGGGTAAAAAGAACTAGGATTGAAACGAACTGACAAGAAAACACAAAAAAATAACCAGGGCAGATTAAATACAGAGATAAATGATGAGCAAAAATAAACTAGGACACAAAAATCTAGGGGAAAACGAATCTAGAGCAAAAAAAATAGGGTAGATAAAATCTGGGGTGAAAAAAAACAAAATTACAATACTAAGGGAGAAAAATAGAAAACCATGGAAATGAATGGAAACTAGGTCCAAGAAAAATTACTACTTGGAGATAAAAAAAGAAAACTAGGGTAAAATTAATCTAGGGTAATAAGAAAGGATAAAAACTGAGGTTGAATAACATATCATGTAAGAACTGGTTTGGAAAAGAGGTTGGAAAAAAAAAAGAAGAAGAATCTAGGGTAAAAGAGGAAAAATAAAAATCGTTGACAGATGCTGCCGGATGAGACAAGGTGACGTGAAGAATTGAAACGCTCGCACAAAAACCCTAAGTAATAGCTACTGTAAACACGAAGGCTCCTTGTTTTCCTTCCATTTCGTTTTACCAACGGGGAGGAAATGAGGCCACGTCATGTTACACCGAAAAGAAACCGGCTCTCTGTCTTTTCTCAAGCTCGCGTGCTTCGCCCTCCCTCTCTCTTTATTTTTTCTCTTTGTTTTCTGCCTTTAAAGGAAAATAGGTAGGGTACACGAAAAATGAGAATCGAGGGCAGAAGCAACAGATAATTTTACAGTTTATTTGTTCATTTTTTTTTGCCCCTGTTTTATCATGAGATGATCAGATGTTCGGCGATTCTGAACAATTTATTAAAAAAAATTCTTAAAAAATTCATGTGTGTTCAGAAAAATCAGGGCATTTATTTGAGATGAAAAAAAAAAACGTTACCAGAGAATTCGTTGAACAATGTTTCGTTTAAACAATTTATTGACAACTTTCGGGCATTATTATCATTCAAAATTAATACTTTCATCATCTTTATCATGGCTGATTTTTTTCCGATTTTTATCTTATCAATTTTTGTCAATATGGTGTCAAGACCGGGGTCCTGGGAATAAGAGCGCCCACCTACGCAAGGGCGATAAATTTCGCGAACCGCAGGCACTGCACATAAGCGACTCAAACAGCGAATGAGACCTGCGTTGGCGGTGCGAAGATGTTAATTTGAAAATATCTCCGACAAAAGGGGGACAGCGGAGGATCCGGGGCCCGGGAGAAATTTTTTGGGGGGGTGGCGAAAATATATTAAATGTATGAATGCACCCCAACCGAAAGTTTGTTTGGTTTGGATGGGGGAACGGCTGAAAGGACTAGCCGCGGGGTGCGGAACCCCAAAGAACCGACTAAAGCCCTGGATCTATGGTAAAGCTGTGGAACAACGGGGCTGATTATTAAAATACATTTTTTTTTATTTCTCTTGCAGGTTCGGAAGGACTGAGAGGAAAAAAAATCAAAACAGCAAAAAAATGGGTCTAATAAAACAAGGAATTGAAAAAACTGTGGATCGGACTCTACTTTTTTTTGGGTGGTTTTTATTTTGAAATTAGTTTAATTTTTTTGCTCTTGCTTCAGCCAACTTGCAGCAGCTAATTTTTCATTATTCTACGATTTGTACGAATATTAATAAATTTTCGATATTATTAACATTCATAATATGTTGCAATTCTACTGATTTCGTCGATTTCGATATGGTCGAATTTTTATGACGTTCATAATTTTGCATTATTGCGAATCTTTATTGGATGTGTAATTTTAGAGTCTTATAGTTCTACAATTTTCCTAGTTTTTTTTTTTTTTTTGTTTTACTTCGAAATATTGATTACGTTCATAATTCTGCAGTATTGCGAATTTTAATTTTACATAATAATAATAATAATATATATAATTTTGAGGTCTCAATAATTCTACAATTTTTCAAATTTTTATGATATTCCAAATTTTTTATGACGTTCATATGATTCTGCAATGTCTCTTCGAGTGAGTCTCTTGATAATTTTGTCACTCTTCATGATTTCGCAAATTGATCAAAATTTCATAATGTCTTATATTTTATGTTAAATCAACGAGAATGAAAACTTAAAATTTTCCACTGTTTCCAAATTTCATTTTTCCGACAAGAAATTAACGAATGAATGAAAAAAAAAATATATCAATCATCATTTTTTCGTACCTATCTCAGTCTCCAGTTGCAACAGTACCATTATCACCAGCAATAATATATAGCTACTATAACAATTCACCATTTGCATCACAATGAAGCCACACACACACACACACACACACAGCCAGTGACGAGTTATATTTTGAATTATGTAAATCGGTTGAATGCGTTATGTCCACGATCATATGCGACAATGCACAGTTTGCATTTTAACAGACGGATTCATCCCCCCCTGGCTTCATACGATTATTGAAAACTACAGAACAATCAAAAAAGGGGAAAAAAAAGCACACCTAAAAAAAAAAAAACCAAGCTCAATATATCGGAGCTAAATCAACGTCACTTTATTAATATGACAAAATTGCTAATAATAATAATAATAATAATATATAAACGATTTGAAATCAATAATTGATAAGTGAAATAAATAATATCAAACTCGCGTTCGAACGTTAATATTTTTGCTAATCAAACAAATCTGTTACATAATTTGTAAATATATTGAAAAGCGGGGGAGACTGCAGGTGATTAAGTTATCTGATCATTTAAAAAGTCAAACAGAACTTCGATCGTGAATTCTGGTAATTTGGACGTTCAACGTGAAGGGGGCGGGGGGGGCTGGAATGATTAATTATTTTTTAAATCCTGACGAGGTTAGTTACTTTTTTTTACTTTTTTTTTTGTATATTCTTTTATCATGGGCGTGGGCACTGATTACAATCTCTCGCTTCACCGATATCACGCTATCTTTTTTTTCTCTCTCTCTCTCTTCGTTTCTTTCTTCTCCCTCTTCATGATCTCGAAAACTTTCACTCGATAAGATTTTCCAATATATGGAATCGATTATCATTGATGTTGGGTTGAATGAAATATTTTATTATATGAAATTTTTTAGAAAAAAAATTCTGCACAAACACAGAAGAAAGTGATTTTTTTTTATTTTACAGATTTGTGATGAGAAATGATGATGATGATGATAATTTTTTTAGTATTTCTGATGATGGGTTAATCTTGTCACTGGATCAATAATGATGAAAATTCTGTTGCTTGTCGATGAATAAAAATTAATCATATGTTATGAGAGTCTAATTATTGTGATTTTTTCGGGTCAATCATAGAGTTTGTGGACCCAAACTGACTTTCTTTTAGATATATATTGGAGTTAGAGGGCCCGAAATTATATTTAAAGGCCCAAAACGACATATGTATTTTGGAAAATCTGAAATCCTGTTTTAGGACCTAAACGAGATTCCAGAACCTCAGATAGCTTTTTTACATCGAAGAATTTACATTTCAGAATATTTAAATAATTGGGTCTTAGGGCCCAGAATGAAGTTTAAGGGCTGAAAACGACGTTCTCGGGCCCAAAATCACGTTTAAAATACTGAAATGCAGGCCCAAAAATCATGCTTCCATTCTAAAATGACGTTTTTCATTTGATTGCTGATAAAAATCGTGTTTTAGGACCCAAACGAGATTTCATAATCTAAAATAGCTTTCTCGCATCGAAATTACGTTTCAGAATATTGAAATAATTGGGTCTTAGGGCCCAGAATTAAATTTAAGGGCTGAAAACGACGTTTCAGGGCCTAAAATCACGTTCTAGATACTCGAATGCAGGCCCAAAAATCATATGCTTCCATTCTGATTTAACGTTTTTCATTTGATTGCTGAAAGAAATCGTGTTTCAGGCCCCAAACGAGATTCCAGAACCTCTGATAGCTTTTAACATCGAAGAATTACGTTTCAGAATATTTAAATAATTGGATCTTACGGCCCAGAATTAAGTTTAAGGGCTGAAACCGACGTTTTGAGGCCTCAAGATCCTGAGATATCGTTGCGGGATCAGAATCACAGTTCAGAGAATTGGAATAAGGATTCAGGGCCTTCAAATGAGTTTAAGGGACGAAAACGACGTTTCAGGGCCCAAAATCACGTTCTAGATACTCGAATGCAGGCCCAAAAATCATGCTGCTATTCTGAAATGACGTTTTTTGTTCGATTTCTAACAAAAAAATCGTGTTTTAGGACCCAAACGAGATTTTAGAATCTCAGATAGCTTTGTTACATCGAAAAATTACGGTTCAGAATATTGAAATAATTGGGTCTTAGGGCCCAGAATTAAGTTTAAGGGCAGAAAACGACGTTTTTGGGCCTCAAGATCACGTTTTAAATACTGAAATGCAGGCCCCAAAAATTATGCTTCCATTCTAAAATGACGTTTTTCAGTTGATTGCTGAAAAAAAACCGCATTTCAGGACCCACACAAGATTTCAGAACCTCAGATAGCTTTTTGACATCGAAAAATTACGTTTCATAATATTGAAATAGTTGGGTCCTAGGGCCCAGAATTAAGTTTTAGGGCTAAAAACGACGTTTCAGGGCCCGAAATCACGTTTAAAATACTGAAATGTAGGCCCGAAAATCACGTTTTTATCCTGAAATAACATTCTTCGTTTGATTTATAAGAATATATTCACTGTTTTGGAATTTTTTAACCTAAAAATACCCGGGCCTTTTCCATGGGAAAGGTTCGTTTCTACACGATGAATGTTATACACCATTTTATTTTCTACATCGTTTTTTTTCCACATCATCTCTTTCCACACCGTTTTTCTCTGTAACGTTTCCTTTCTGTACAATAGATATTTATAACAGTTACTTTCTGCGCGCGCCCCATACAATATTTTTTACGGAAAAGGCGTTGTTAGTCACTTCGACGCCAGTTGAGTTCCGCACGAACTGCGTATAGAGAGGGGTTAACCTACGGTATAAAGACTTTATTCCGCAACTTTGACATGCGCACTTCGAACTGCGCATCAAAGTTGCGGAATAAAGACTTTATACCGCAACTTTGAACTTTGCGGTATAAAGTGCCATTTGCCGGAACGAAAACAGGCGTTAAAAAGTGACTTTTTAATGCCTGTGCCGTAAAAAAAAATATTTTCACGAACGCTATAACTATTCTACACGTCGCGGTTCTACACGGTCAGAATCCCAATGGATTTTTCGTTTTCCCCTTACTATAATGAAAAATCCTTCGGAATTCTGACCACGTGTAGAACCTCAACGTTTATATGTAGGATAATTATCGTGCAGAAAGAAAACGGTGTAGAAAAAAAAAAAAATCAGTGCAGGAAAATAACCGTGTAGAAAAAAGAAATGGTGTGGAAAAAAAAATTCTAAATCTTTTTTACAGAACTATTCTTCGTAAAAAAGAACCTCTTCGCTCTTTCTCATCTTCGAATCATCTGATCATGCAGGGTATCAAACGTTGTCAAATTTCCTAATAATTTTCCGGATTTTACAATTATATTTGCGGTATAATAAGACTAATTTCCCGTTTCAAACGTATCTCTGAGAAGATTCCTCAGGGGTTGTAGGGTTACATACAATCAACAGAGAGAGAGAGAGAGAGAGAGAGAGAAAGAGAAAGAGGGTCGCTCGGTATTATCCCATGAAATTTAACCCTTTAATTAATCATATCAAAGTGTGATGCTAACCCTCGGCCTCATACCGTCAGATATCCTAGAATGCAACCAGGAACGGGATAATACCTGCGGAATGGCGGTGGTTCAGGGTATTCTGCACTTGTTTACCCCTTTCGTTATCAGGATTTTAGCCGCAGGGGGGGGGGGGGGGGGT